>KE505049.1:242543-253813 GCA_000441515.1 Elaeis oleifera | reverse complement strand
TCCAATGTACTTGCACTATTAAGGCGATCCGGTAGAGTACCACGTCAGTCGGACAGATGAAGACTATAGGTTAAAGTGTGTTGAGGTAACGGAGCACCCATTTGGCAGTTTTCTAATGAAGTGCAATCGACTTGTGCATAAATTGAGCAAGTTTGTTGATAGCATAAGCAATATCCAAACGAGTGATAGGAAGATATTGGAGGCTGTCAATTAATTGTCTATAAGGTGTGACGTCTATGCTCCCAGAACCATCATATAAAATGAGAGACTCAGAGGAAGAGAGTGGAGTGGAGACACCCTTGGCACCGATCATGTTAGTTTTCTCTAGGAGATCTTGAACATGTTTCTGTTGAGATAAAAATAACCTATTGACATTTGAATGACTTCAATCCCAAAAAAGTAGTCAAGTTGTGAGGGATCTTTGAGAGAAAATTTGGCTCCAAGGGCTTTGACCAAATCATGCAATGCTGCAGTGTTATTTTCTGTGAATAAGAGATCATCAACGTATACAAGAAAGCAGATAATGATCTGTTGGCGTTGAAGAATAAAAAGAGAAGGATCAGATTTTGACTATGAGAATCCATAGCCAAGTAGAAATTACTGAGAGCTGAATACCGAGCTCGTGGAGTTTGTTTGAGACTATAAAGTACTTTCTTGAGTTGACATACATGAGAGGGCGGGTTGCATCTACATGACCAGCAAGTTGATGCATGTAGACAGAAATATCTAAGACACCATGTGAGAATGCATTATTCACATCCAATTGATAAATCTACCATTGCATAGTTAAAGCAATACAAAGCATAATTCGGATGGCGATAGGCTTAACAAGCGGGCAAAAAGTGTCATGATAATCAAGATCAGATCGTTGGTGATACCCTTTGGTAACAAGTCTTATCTTATAGTGAGAGATTCTACCATTGGGATGTTGTTTAATCCGAAATACACATTTACAACCTACCACATTCTGTTGAGGGCTAGGGGAAACAAGTGTCCAAGTATCATTTTGGACTAATGCATTGAACTCCTCGTCCATAGCAGCACGCCAATGTTCATCTTTGAGGGCTTGTGTCATACACATAGGCTCAATGGGAGAGGGTGGTGGGTGTTTGGTGGCAAGATGGAGCTGTTTAGATTTGAAATATTATTTTGGAGTGAGTAACCATGGGATGTGAGTTGAGGGGAGGTTAGACTGGTGAAGAAGCAGGTTGTGAGGGAGTATGTAAGGGGAGTGCTTAAGGCATTTTGTGGAGATGGGGTAGAGACTGAAGTGGCGGTGGGTGTAGGTGACAAGGAGTAGTAGCTAGAAGGATGAGAGATATATCTTGATGGTGGAGGAACAAGAAAGTGGGATGGTTGAGCATCTGAGTCATGTGAAGGCTGCAACACATGGAGGTTCATCTCCTTAAGAAGTAGCACTGCAAGACTTGAACCTGAAAAAATGTGTTCATTGAAGACAACATGACATGACATATATAGTTTATTGGTAGAGGGGTTATAACATAAGTACGCACCTTGGTTGGTAGAATATCCTACAAAAATGCACAGTTTAGACTTAAAACTAAGCTTGTGTTTGTTATAAGGATGGAGCCATGGGTAGCACACACAACCAAAGGTTCTTAGTTTGGCATAATTTAGGGATCAATGAAACTAAGGTTTGGTAGGGAGACTAAAGGCTAAGTGCAGGAGTAGGAAGACGGTTGATGAGATAGACAGCAGTTTGAAAAGCATAGGTCCAGAGATTTAGAGGTAAGGAAGCTTGGTAAAAAAATATGAGTTCAGTTTCATGGACATTCAGACATGCCATTGTGTTAGGGTGTATGCGGAGGTGTCTTTAGGTGTGAGATGCCATAAAGACTTAAAAAATTATGCATTTTTTCATACTCCCCGCCACCATCAGAGTGTAGAGAAGCGATTTTGCAGTTAAAGTAATTCTTCACAAGCTGTTCAAATTCTAAGAAAATAAAAACACATCAAATTTCTTTTCATAAGATAGAACCCAATATACTTAGTAAAATGATCAATGAAAATAATATAGTAATGAAAACCATCAAGAGAAGAAATGGGAGTTGGTCTCCAAACATTACTATAAATAAGATCCAAAAGATAGCGACCGGATAAAATAAAAGTTCCAAAAGATTATTGTGACTTTTATTGCATAAGCATGAATTACAAAAGAAACTAGAAGAAAAGAACCCAGAATGTAAAGAGGCTGAACGAAGAGCATGAGTGTCTGGTGGGAAGAGTAGCCTAATCGCTTGTGCTAGTTTACAAGAGAAGTCCAAGTAGTGGAAAAAGCAATATGGGAAGAAGGTGGCATGCTGAACTTGTAGGGAGTTCATATACGTCATTTTTGTTCTATCTACGAGCAAAGATCGTCCCCATGCAAAGATCCTTCACAATAAAATAAGAGGAAAAGAATTCAACAAAGACCACATTAGTTTACAGAGATGAGAAATAGAGATAAGATTCTTTTGAATTGTAGGAACACACAAGATATTTTGAAGAAAAAAGAGGTGGTGGGTGTAGTGAGAGAGGCAGAGCCAGTGTATATGATTGGCAAACCTATACCATCGCCAATAATAATTTCATCAGGCTCTTCATAGTCCGAATGAATGCTTAAGTTTTTGAGATCAGAAGTGACATGGTTAGAGGCACAAGAGTCCATGTACCAAGTTGGAGAAGAGGGCTGGGCAGTAGTGTAATTAACCATAGGTTGAGTTTCAAAATACTTCTTCTCTCGTCTGCATGTTTTACACTATGGCTTGAAATTTCACAGATTTGGTAGATGATCTTAGGTTTAGATGAAGAGAAATAGTTTTAATAGAACCTTGATTTCTTTGAGGAAAAAGTTGCTGCTGCGGAGGATGATTGCATTAAGGTGGACGATTGGATGAACCTTTATTGTTCCCTCGTTTGGTGTAGTTTGCCGTAAGCACAACAATGTCAGAAGATGGTGACATGCGCTTGAGAGAGGCTTCAAACTCAATTAGCTTATCATGGAGTTCTTTAAAGAATAGGAGAGTCGCGAGCACGGATAGCAGCTGAAATTTTTTGAACTCAGATCCCAAATCATTTAAGATATATAGCACCAAGTTATCTTCATCAATGGAATAGTTGACTAGTGCAAGTTCATCAATGATGGATTTTATTGTGTGCAAGTAATCACCAACAGTTCGACCGCCTTTGATGTTGGTGGTGAGATGCTTTTTAAGGTCTATTATATGGCACCTAGTCCGATTAACAAAAAGATGAGCAACTTTTGTCCAGACCTCACATGCAGTGCTGGAGGATGAGATGAGAGTGATAGCAAGCTCATGAACAGATGCAATAATAGCATGAAGTAGAAGTTGATCTTGATGATATCAACCCAAGGAGTATTTAGTTTGGATGGTGTTACCATCAGTAGTGATAGTTTTAAAGGGTGGAGAAATAGCAGGATCGATGTACGACATAAGATCATACCCAATAAAGAGAGCTTGGATTCGTGCTCGCCATGATGGATAGTTGGTTTTGGTGAGCTTCTAGGGAAATTGAGCACCTGTGTTGATTGAAATGAGGGTTTGGAAGCAACGGTGAGGGATGGAGTATCTAGGGAAATAGGTGTATGGTTTACAATGTTAAAGGTTCCTTGGCCATGGAAACAAAAGTGAGGATTAAATTTGGTTGTTAGACCAAGATGGCTTTGATACCATAAAGAAGAGAACACGTATATCAATGAAGCACACATATTGCATTTGATATTGGTTCAAATATATACACAATACAAGGAGAGATTAATACCTAAAATTAATTAATTGAATTCTAATTACAATTGAGTATTCTAGAGGACAGAATTAATTAAAAAAGAGAAAAATTCTCTACAGATTTTCTTGCTGTCATATTACGAGAGGAGCTGTTCTTATTAATATTTGCTAAGTTTTTTTAATAATCTAAAACAGTCGAAACATACATTGCCACGACTACCACTCGTTTAGCGCTAATCCACGTTCCATGAGAACTCTTCTATCAATTTCTCTTTCACAAGACCGCGCGACAATGAGTCAACAATTAGACCTTTAACATGTGAGAAGAGAATAGTGGGAGAATAAGGTAAAGGCCCCGATGTCAAAAACAATAGAAATATTTGATCTTATTAGCACATAAATAATAAAATTGATACATTAAACTGCCATACACATGAGCAATAGTATCAAAATAAGAAATTCCCATCCATTCACTTCCCCAGCCCATCTCAAAATTTATTAAACATATTTATATTTTAATAATAAAATGTACCAATCAGTGGCATACACAATTACAGATCCTAACGAGAGGTTGGATATCAAGACGTTGATGCGTGACATGGACCATAAAACGGACAGAAAAGGTTGCAGGAATCACACCATCACATGGGACAAAGGCAAGTCACAAAGATGCAAGATTTTAACTCACACAGTATAAACTGCATTTTGATGCATGGTGATCCGATTCCTCTCCTGAGCTTACCTAGTTTGATGCTTCTAATTAATTTCTTCGTGACTTGAAAGAGAGAACTTGGATGCATGTCCGCGTCCAACTTTCTTTCATTGCAGCCACTCCACATCTTTTAAAGCTATGCACGTGGTTCTCGCTTTGTAGTCATTGAATTAATTCCGGTCAGCGAAGGCGGCTTTCCAAATTTGATCGGGTGTCGCTGGTTGTTGCTGTTCACACCCTCCCTGCCGCCGGCGGGAGGGCGATAGGGGTGTGCCTCCGGCGGCGACTACTAGCTGTTCGGCCCCAATCAACATCCCGTGAGAACTCCTCCTCCTTCCGTTTCCTAATTTTCCTTTTTCCCGCAAGAGAATTCGAGGCCTTTATCCCCTCTGAACGAGCCACCATCCTCAACCACAGAACCAGGCTTCCCTCGGTCATATTGCCTGGCTGCCACTAAGCTATTGACAGAGTCTAAGTTGTGGACTTCCTCACACAAGTTGAAGAGCGGGTGACATCTCATTCTTTCCTGGGCTCCCTCTGTCATTTACTCTTATCTGGAATCCCTTTGCGTCAAGTGAAAGAGCTAAACGATTGCAGAAGTACCAATCTTTCATTTCCTTTTCTTAGCTTTGTGCAGATCTGTTACTCTCCTTTTCTTCCCATTGGAGGATATCATGCATTGTTTTCAATCCTCAAACACGTTCGACAAATATTTTCCAGGACTTGGCCTGGGAAAAGATGCTCCGCTCCTGATAGAAGCCCGACATGACCTCTTCTCCCCAAACTTCTCCATCTGCCTCTTGGTTTCTGAGATTCTTCGACCCGATGTTTCCAAAACCGCCAGTTGTTTGGTGGAAACGAATTGTTTGGTCTATTTTAGGACCCTTGCTAGTAGAGCATCAATTCCCACGACTCTGCAATTTGCTTGTATCCCGAGAATTGGGAGCATACGAACTCACTTTGCAGATGCTGGTGAAGAGAAGGAAGAGGAGAAGTGTTGCAGTGAAAAATTGGCTTTGGAGGAAGGGAAAGATAAAAGGAAGAATTCTTGGAATGATTTGCCCAAATTCCTCCTGGCAGGTGCAGTGTCCACAATCATTTCCAGGTTCATCTTCTAGTTCTTACACTATGTTTTAAGGTTGTCAGTATTTATAAAGTTAATGAAACCTTAGGGATGTTTGAATCCATCAATTGTAAATTATAGTGATAAGTTTGAAATCCTTGCTAATCAATCATATTAGGGGTGTGCACTATTTGCGTCAGATCATTTTAGAGTCGTATTTTTTGGAACCGAATCAACTTAAACTGGTTTCTAACTAGTTACATTTTATATAGAATGAATGTTTAATGTGCTAGACTAAATGGACTGAATTGTCTGAATATATTTAGAAAATAAAAAATTGAAATACATATATGTGTGAAAATCTCAAATCGAAATTAAATTTTTTTTTTATTCAAGACTTTCTCAAATTGATATCGAACTAAATTTAAAAAAATAAATAAATATAAATCAAATCGAAAAGATCGATTTGGATCAGGTTTGCAGTTTAATAGGTTTTCATGGACTGACATTATTGTTGCTGCTATTATTATTACTCTTATCATTATCATCATTATTATCAAGAGGATGTGGTGGGGCCAATGTACGTTGACTCTTATTGTTGCCTCAGCTCTTTTATCCACAAATTCAGGAAAAGATCTGAAAACAAGATAATCAGAAAGATTTTCTGGTTAGAATTAATCAAATAATGTTCTTCTTAGCCGACACTTTAAACAGATCCATATTGACATCTACAAGCTCGTTGATGTATTCAGGACATGCATTGCGCCCTTGGAGAGGTTAAAGCTAGAGTGCATTGTCCAAGGATCAAAGTATTCATGGGTGAATATACTTAGATGCATCTGGGTTACTGAAGGATTAAGAGGGTTTTGGAAGGGCAATGCTCTAAATCTCTTCCGCATGGTTCCCTTCAAATCAATCAACTTCATATGCTATGACCTGTACCTGGCTTATCTCCTTAGCGTTCCTGGAAAAGAAGGGATCACAAATCGTGATAGACTCATTGGTGGTGGCATATCGGGTACTGTTGCAACCGTGCTCTGCATACCTCTTGACACAGTACGTATCTATTACTATCCAAAAAGTTAAATACGACAGTACATATCTATTGCCATGTCATTTATTTCTGGTATGCAAGAAGGCTTCCATTTCAAGTACCGTTTGGGGCTGACGGCATTGATTATGAGTTGTACCACTGCCATGAGACTGCTTCATAATTACTGTTCCAACTTCTAACGGTAAACTATGGCTAGATACCCTTCGAATGATATTGGAAATGCAATTACAGTTATTTTATGTATTGGAATTTATGGATGACCGATGTTTTTATGTTCAATAAAACTTAATGATGGTTGGGCAGGAAATTAACCTCGATGACAGCTTCCAAGCAAATTGGTCTAGTCATGAACATACTAATCCAAAACTGAATAGCTATTTGTTTTCTTGCTTTTCTTGTGAATTCATCCTGAGATTCTTAGGCTTTGATAGATCCGAACAAGACTGGTAGCTCCAGGTGGCAAAGCTCTTGGAGGCGTGGCAGGTTGCTTCTGTCACATGGTACAGAAGGAGGGCTTCCTTTCCCTCTACAAGGGACTTACTCCAGCACTCATAAGCATGGCTCCAGCCAGTGCCGTCTTTTATGCAGCCTATGACATGCTCAAGAGTTCTTCTCTCTCTCACGAGAAGAAGATGAGTGGAGGTGAGACTGAACTGGGACCCATAAGGACCTTAATATACGGTGCCATCGCTGGGGCCTGTGCAGAGACAGTAACATACCCCTTGGAAGTCATTAGGAGGAAGCTCCAGCTCCAACAGGCTGCCAATTTGGGTCTGGCTTCAGCCTTCATTCAGCTGATAGAAAGCGATGGAGTTGGATCACTTTTTGCAGGCCTGTTCCTAGCACACTTCAGGTTCTGATCCTTCAAACTCTCTCATAATTCTTTCTCTTATTTTTTTTTTTTTTTGGCTAGATGACTCATGATTCTTCAATGAAACATTTTGTACTGTAGGACGAAAGTTACTACCCATTAGCCAAATTAGATATGTCAACCCGTTACTGTGTATTAATCTATTTACATAATAAGTTACTAAAGGGGCCTCTCTGCTCGAGCCCGGGCCTGAAGGCTGAAACCAATTGTAGGGAACGAATTTTTGATTTTTTTTTTTTGATTTTTTTATTTTTGCATACATGTTTGGGTTTCACCTGTCCTAGAGCTGTTTGGATTACACCTTTATTTTTGAGGCTTTCAGGAGCTTGTGAGATTGAGGCTTTTACTAATTCAGATTTTCCCCTCTTTCAACTTTCTCCGCCATTAGTAAAGTCTATTCCAGTGGACGCAGGCTTTAGAAGAAACCACATAGATTTCTATACTCTCTCTCTCTCTCTCTATTTGCTTTGCTATCTCTAGATCTGGATTCTTCGCACAACGCAATCTATGGAGGAATTCTATGGATTAGAGACTTGTCTCGTGATCTCTTTATATTTTAGCCATTTAACGTTAGATAATCATTTAAATTTTAGTCATGTTTTAGACAATCATTTAAATTTGAGTCATGTTACTATTTGCTTGTCATCTCCATCATAATCATTTCTACAAATTAGTAATCTTTTGCACGCATTATCAGGTATTGCCATCAGCATCTTTCAGCTATTTCTTCTACGAGACGATGAAGTCAATTCTGAAAATCAACTAACTTCCAACAACTTCATGTATAATATTTGTCTGTTTACCTTGTTCCATCGATTGATTGTTTACGAAACATTGCAGTGAATTTTTTCCCCTGATAATAAGGGAGGCGGTAACCTGCCCCACGTTGCAGTGAAACTAGATGATGTTAAAAGTATGCTTAATTATTCGACGCCAATGTATCATACTTGCAGGCGGAATTTCTATTCCATTTGTGCTTGTATAACTGAGCTCAATATTTAAAAATAGATTAACACTATAATCATACAGCAAAATCCATATTCAATAATGACCCATACTAAGCAAAAATGATGGTTGGTACACACACTAACATGCCATATAACAACAGTGTTTACTTTCCCACCAAATTCTGCGGTATTTTTTACCGAACATGAGGATCTACCACCCTGCTTTATTAATGGAGGAACTTTACATGGGATCGAGAGTGGGAGGATGGATAGCACAAAAGATCGCCTCTCGATTAACTAGCCTGGGTCTTCCAAAGACTGCAGCATCGCGTATACTTCAGGCCCATAAGGCCAGCAGAGACATGAGTCCAGCACCGGAGAAAAGGGCGACACAGGTGCCAACCTGGAGAGATATGCTGCTGTTCTTGAGGCGGTCGAGGACGTCGGCAGCGATCAAATCCACCAGCGCCATGTAGATCAGGATGCCTGCAGAGATGGAGTCCAGAAGTCCCTCCGCCGCCATGGCTGTCGGCTATCAGGATCATAAAATGATGCCACTGAGAGGCCCAGGCCGATCCCTCCAGGTGTTGTCAAGGCAAAGAAGCACGCCATTACCGTTCCTTGAGACTGCTGAATTGAGCCTGCAGTCACAGTGCAACGAAATAATTCTTTTAGATGCCTCCAGAAACAGAGGACCAGCTAATACTGTATACAAGTAGATGATACAGAATCTTAACATGGCAATAACACTAAAGTCTTACCTGAGAGATGTATCCTCCCAGCGCAAATCCCTCGAAGAACTGGTGGAAGGACAAGGCAGCTATTAGGGGTCTGATAGTGCATGGGTTTCGTGACACCCCAAGGACAAGCCTATAATCACTGAGTGTGAAACAATCCCAAGCTCCAGGATCTGGCTAACATTAAAATTCGGATTGTGAATATAAAAATGGCAACTAACTTAGATTGAGGATGTTAGTTCGTCATTTATGATAATTACTGTTGGCTAGGACAATTTTGGCAGATTGGGGTCTTAGTGATGCTCAAAAGTTGAATCAGCTTCAATCATTTTAAAATGATGTGTAATAACTTCTTCCAAACTTTACAGAGTAGAAACAAACAGAGCACTTAAGAAGAACTGTTAATTCTTTGAAGACTGAAAATGTTAATAATTTAAGGAATGGGATTACTGTAACCTGTTGAATCCACTTAACATTATAAATTTATAATATCTGCCGAGCAAAGTAATAAGCAATGGCCTATTTATTATTGCGTTTATTTCCTGTTGTTGTTTTCAAGAACCCAAGAAGAAAAGGTGGACTAGATTGAGCTACAAATATTTATGATGAAATGTTTTATTTTAAAAAATCAAAAATTGATGCAAAGATTTATTGCACCCAAAAAATTAAAATAAAGAATAGTAGAAATTTTGTGCAGATACTATTTTCAATATAATATTTTACAAATATATAGAGAAACAAAACAGCCCTTCATCGATGAAATATTCATCCATGCTCCGAACATCGTCTGGAGCCCTTTGTGATATAAGCACACTGCACACCTCTGCAGATAGCTGAGATTCAGAGACAATAAGACAGAGGCGATGCGTGGTCCGCAGAGTATAAAGGAGTACGTTATCATCAAGCCTGAAAGAAATTCACCACACCTGTGATACGACGACGTGCCGCACGTGCGAAGGCACCGCTCCCCGCCCATCTCCCCATGCGCCGCGGCGCGTGCGGGCACCCCGATGGTGCGCATCGCGTTGCCGTCGACCTCGCCGTTCCCCTGGGACCAGACCCCAACCCTCGGCTCCTTCTGCTTCCCCTTCTCCGCCCCGTGCTCCCGCTCGTAGAACGTCGTTCCGACGAAGTCCAGCACGAGCGTCCCGAGCGTGGCGATCATCGCCGCAAAGCCCGCGAATGGGAACTCAGGCAACGCCCGCACCGGCATGGCGGCGTCCGCCAGCGACTCTGTCGCCTCGGGGAGCATGTGGACGAATCCCGTCGCCAGGATCACGCCCGCCCCAAAGGACTTGACGAAGGCGAACCCGCCACCGTCGGGGCGGAGGAACCGCCGCCGTCTCCCGGCCAGTGGGATCGCCACGCCGGCGATGCTGGAGACGAGGATCGCGGCGATCGCAGCCAGTTTCAGTGGCATCGCCGCCTCGTCGTCACGGCATTCTCCATCTCCCGCCACCATGGGGACTTCCAGAGCTTCTTCCTTTCTCCTTGAGAGGAGAATTTGGAGAAATACAATAAGGGGTAGAGGGAAGAAAAGGATGTCAATTATCAAATAAAAGAAGAGGATGTCGTCATTTTGATCACCGAAACAAGGTGAGCTCTGAGAATGTCGACACCTCGCCGCCGCTCTCTGTGACTTCTCGAACAAATTATTTCGGGCACCAGGAACTCTTGTGGAAGAAGTGACTCAACTCGCTGGTTCGCGGAGCACAGGTGGACCCCACTTATTTTGAGTTGGCTCGCCTTTATGGGTACTTCTGGCCGTGGACGATCGTTTTAATCCGGCAGGCCCCGCGTTTCGCATATCTCCCGATAATTTTGATTGCCTTCGGAATAAATTATCATCATTAAATTATCAATAATATTAATTATCATATTTGATACATATAGATAATATTATAATAAAATTATTAAAATTTAATTTACATATTTGACATGACAATCAGATTATCAGTAATATGAAATCAAATTTTTAAAATATCTTCTTAATTTTATAATAATAATAATATAATATAATATATTATAATATTATAATAAATTATTATAATATAATATATTATATTATTATATATAATAATATTATATTATATATTATGTCATATTAATAAAAGATGTTATTATAATATATTATAATATT
>KE505049.1:225048-241367 GCA_000441515.1 Elaeis oleifera | reverse complement strand
AATATAAGATATATTATAATAATAATTTAATTAATTTTTTAATTATTATTATATATAATAGGATTTATATATTATAATATATTATCATATACTATGTTATTGTAATATAATACAATTACTATAAAAATATAATAATGATATAATAATAGTATATTATATTATATCATATTATTATATATAATAAGGAGAGGGTGAGAAACGTCGGGAGAGGAGAGTGAAGGGATGGGTTTTGTATGATTTTTGTTTAAGAGATAATTTTATCCAAAATTTTTTATAATATTATTAAATAAGTGATAATCTAGATAGCCACCTTTCTCCAAAGCAATCTACATTATCTTCTGAGAGGTAATCTGGATTGCCATCCAAAAAGTATACCAAATAGAGTGATCTGGTGGGTCTACTTTAAATTGTCAGTAATCTGGATAGATTGCCAGCTACCAAATGCAACCTAGAGAAATTCAGTAGTTTGTGCTACTGAAGTCTTCCAGAGAAGGTTGCTAAACGATGTTTAGGTATCAAATTTTATTTTTTTTTCCTTATTTTCTACCCTGCTAGAAATGTGGGCAATTTTTAACTTAATTATGATATTCGGGAATTGAGAGACACAAGTTGTGCCTTGATGAGCTATCACTCTCTGGATTGCACTTCTGCCATCATTTTAGCTTCCGCATGCATAGAATGTGCAAATATACTTTTTTATTTTAGAATAAAAGAGAGTCGAAGTAGGATAAAAAAGAGGAGAATCACCGTTCGTATTTTATCGCTTGAATGCCAATGAGAGGGGGGAAAAGAAAAAGAAATATCAATTCTATTCTGATTTTTAATTTAGTTGCTTAAGTATTAGAATACACCATCTAATATTATTTATTTATATTTATGTTATTAATTAGCATTTTTTAAAATTTTATTTAAAATTTTTTGGTTATTATGACTTATATTTTTCTTACACTATTTGTTTTTAGTTTTGTATTTTTAATACTCAATGTTTTGTTTTCCTTTGTAATTAATATTATATTATTTAATTACAAGTTTGTTATCTATATCACATTTCTATTTTATATTTTTGTATTGTTAATTAACATAAATTATATTTATTTATATCCTTTAAAAATTAGATGCACTATACTCTTTGTTTTTTATTTTATTTTATTAATTTATATATTATTTGGTTGTTTTTCTAATATTTATCTAATACATTTTTATTTTTATATTCATCACTACTATTTAATGATTATTTTTTTTTTATAGAACGCTGCATTTAACATGCATTATATATTGCTCATTTATCAGTATATTACATAGTAAACCTTTAAATTATAAGTGATATAATGTTATGATAGATAGATAGATAGATATATATACATACATATACATATCTCATATACTTTTTAGTAAAATAACAACTTTATTTGAATATTAATTATATTATTTAATTTTATTTTATAACACAATTATTGATAATTAACTTATATTAGACTATATTATTTGTTGCTTTTTATATAATAAATATTGCTAATTGATTCATTTTCAAAATAATATTGATTTTCATCCTCACAAAAATTTTCATGTAAGAGTGGGATTACCATCTTTACAATTGAAGGTATTATGATTTTGAAAGGTGTGTGATTCTTTCTTCTTCTCCTTCTTCTTTTGTGAGGGAGGGTGGGGTTAAGAATGTGATTCTTCAATTTATTGTCATATAAAACATTTGAATAAGTCAAAGCAGGGATTTCTGTCCTATTCCAAAAGGCACTCTCTACTCCATTTCACAAAACACTGATTCTCGTGAATAGAAAAAAAAAAAAAACAAATTAGGTTGAACCGGTACCATACCCTTTGAATTGGATCAAACCATCTGATTACAAATGATTCAGATCAATACCGTACTAAACTGATCAATTTGATTAGATTTAGATTATTTTTAAAATTAATTTGAGTCAGATTGATTTAATTTTATTAGTATGTTATGGTATAAAATGTATCAATCGATTTAGATCGATACGAAATATTATGATCTTAATATTATTTTAGTGCTCCTAGATATATGTGTCTAACCATAAAAGGTCTAACGTTGTTTAGCACCGATGAGAACGGATCATACGTGAAAGGCAAAGCCACATATACATTCCGTGCATCATCTATTTTAGTAATAACCCAAACACCAGAGTACCAGTTTTTTTGGTAAGAAAACACCAGAGTACTAGTTTGACCCATGAGTTTGCATGGTGTGCTCGTCTATCTTCACACTGATATAACTACTATCTCAGAGTACAGCACCCGCATACTTCAGTCCTTTAAAGGAAATGAACCAAAAAAATTTAAAAAAATGCATCTCCTAAAGTTGGAACAGTATTTATCAAATTATATGTCGTGAAAAACATTTAATCAGAGTTTGCCATAAAAAACATTTAACCTGATGGACAGGTCACGGCTTTTCTAATTAGTATCTCGGATACGTATTTCATATCCCAAACTTTAATATATGTAAACGAATAAACCTGAGATTAAGTCAGGAAGCATATAGAAGGGGTTTAGCTAGGCGGATCATTGGAGCAATATTTAGACAGCTCGTCTTAAATATAAAGAAAATACTATCATAAACAAGCGTAATGGCTTTTTGGGAAGATGGAAGATTCATATAGCGTGTACATAAATACCACCCAAAACATCAAAAAAAAAAAATACTCGAAAGGACATCAGCAAGATAGACACATCAGTTTACATACCACCACTGGAGTGATCGGCTACATAACTTGCCATCCAGTACCGCGATAGATATATCTGATGTCCACAAAGGTGCAACTTGCTAACAAGAACCTAATATTACAAACAAGTGGTTGGAAATACCCCTTGTTTACGAAGCCAACTAATCACTGAAGTCGTGTCACCCTCCACCACCAGCCAGTCAGCTCTAAGACAGTGCCTCGCATAGGAAATTCTTTCAAGCAACTCGGAACTGCGCAGCAGAGACCATCGGCCCAAAAATACGGCCCCGCCAGCCACAATAACAAGAGTCAGGGCTCTTAATCGCAAAACTAGCACCACCACTACCACCCATCATACTGCTATCAAAATTGATATTGAAGAAAATCAGAGATGGAGGCTCCTAAGAATATAAATCTTGCAGGACGCTACAAGAGTCAAAGAGGAATCCCATATGTCCTGTCTCCTCAATGTCAACCAAATAATGATGCCTCCAGAAACTCATTAGCCTATGAACAAATCCTCTCGAGCATGAACCTCACCGATAGCTATCGCACCTTGAAGAGACTTATGTTCCTGATCAACCAAATATGATGAGCAATATATGCCGCTTTCATACCAATAGATCTCATAATCTTTTACTCTATACTCAGAGCCTCTAGAAAATCTGATCTGATCGGTCCCTGAGAGTCATATCTGGGAGGAGGCTAGCTAGCTATGACACCCAAGCTGCCTTAACGAGATTAAACAAGGCTTAAATACAAAGAAAGGTTACTATAAGGCAAACAGGTTGCTCCCTGAAAGGATTAAAAATTCAATGGTACGGGCCAAAATTTGCACCGCAAAAAAAGTACCACGAGAGGCAGAAGTCTAGAGTCCAGTAGATTCAGGAGGAAATTAGAATGCTAGATCTTTCATCAAACCACTATGATCTGGAGGTTTGCCAGCTGGATCAGGCAACTGCAGAGGAGTGATGGCAGTGTTGTGGATGATGGTGAAGGGATCTGAGCTGAGCTTCTTCATTTTTTTCAGGGACCGATGGACGATGACGTTTGGTGACGACTGTCCCATCCCAGGTGCTTGGCAAGTACTTTCTATCTCTGTGCAGGAGAATACTTTATTGACCCACTCGATCTTTCCTAAGGAGGTGCGTGAGGCCCTTTGGTCTCTTGATGAGGATAAGGCCCTGAGGTCTAATGGTTTTCTTCGTTGTTCTTTCGTCGGTACTGACCAATCATTCAGGAGGAGGTGGTGGAGGCAGTGCAGGCAGCCTTCGAGTCCAGAGGCATTCCTGCGACATGGAAGCGAACTTTGATCACCTCATTTCGAAGCAGCTCGATGCTTCACTATCGGAGCATTCAGACCGATCAATCTCTGTACCACCCTCTATAAGGCGTGTGCGAGGATTCTAGTAGGACGGCTGCAACCGCTGATGCCTCATCTAATCAGCTCGGAGCAGGGTGTTTTGTTGCTGGTCAGTCTATTACCGACAACGTTATACTGACCTACGAGTTTATGCACGATCTCCAGAGAGCGCCATGTCGCCCCAGCCTCATAGCAATCAAGTTGGATGTGGAGAAGGCTTATGATCGGATGTGTTGGATCTTCCTCCGACAGACGCTCCAGGAGTTGTGGTTTGGAGATAGATGGATTGACTGGATCATGGATTGCGTTAAAAGCCCAGTTTCGTCATTCTTATCCATGGCACCCTGATGGAGTTTTTCTCTTCTCTGTTGGTCTCCATCAAGGTTACCTCCTCTCTTCATACTTGTTCATTTTATATGCTGATGCATTGTTTAGGGCTTTGAGAGTGGCGGTCCAAGAGTAGGCCCTAAAGCCGTATTGGCCTGCCCCTCGTACCCAAGTCCTCTCGTACCTTCTCTTTGCAGATGACTGCCTCCTCATCGAACGTGCCTCGGTCCGAAATGCGGAGCGTTTTGCCTCCATTGTCAGGGCCTATTGCCGCTCGTCAGGCCAATTGGTCAACACTTAGAAATTTATGGTCCTCTTCAGCCCAAGAATGAGGCCCTAGGTCAAATCGGCGATACTAAAAATCCTGAAAATTCGAGAGCAAACTGGGATGCTGTCCTATCTTGGAGTTTCGATTACGGGTCATCGCCTTCGGCAGGCTGAGTGTAGACCCCTGGAGCAGTGGGCCATAGAGTATCTTCAGGGTTGGCAGGCTAATGTCCTATCCTTCACAGATAGGACAACTTTGATGAGATCGATGCTGAGCTCTATTCCGACTTACCTCTTGGCTCATACTATTGTTTCGATTGTTTGTATTCAAGGGCTGGAGCAGCAGTTTTGCCACTTTTTGTGGGGGTCCGATCGTGATCGTCACCACATTCACCTTCTTTCCTGGGAGGTTGTTTGCTAGCTTGTTTAGGATGGTGGTTTGGGGATCTACTCATTATTGAGAAGGAGGGAGGCCTTGATTGTGAGGCATGCGACCAGATTCTTGATACAGTTGAATTGTTATGGAGCAGGGTGATGAGGGTCCGCTACAGCGACTGGAGTCTTGGGTCCCCCATCCACTCTTGTCGGGTTGCTCTTTCATCTGCAAGGAGATTTGCATCCATTGGTCCGATGTCATGGATCATATCAGATGCTTGATTGGTGATGGACGATCGATGGAGGTGATCTGGAATATCTGAATTTCAGACGTTCCTCTCTCCTACTGGCCGACCCTTATTAGCACTGAAATAGACGACCACATGAGGGTTTCAGACCTCGTTGCTGCTGATGGCTCCGACTGGAGATCATTTGGCTTTTCAAAGGCCCCTAGCGGAGCGGATCCTTGCCATCCTAGTTCTTATATCCTCTACTCAAGATACGAGGGTTTGGGAGCGTTCCTACTGCCTTATGGTTCCTTTGAGGGACCTATCCAGGTTGTATAACCCGATGTCTACTAAGACGATTGACGCTGCCTGGATCTGAATGGTTGCCGCCCATCCTCGGATGAGGATTTTTTTTGGAAGCTGGCCTAGAACCGGCTTCCTACTTGAGCTCTTCTTAGGGATAGGGGCATGGAGATTCAGACCTCCTGTTCAATTTGTGGGTGGAGGATGAGTCTGTGGAGCACACTATTCTTCATTGTCCGAGGGCGAGGGTCATTTGGAGACAAGCTGGCAGTCACTTTTGGGAGACAAGCATCGGCTCCTGATTAGATTCCTTCCTTGGCCTGATTCATTCGAGTATGACTGATGGGTCGGCTACTATTGCTGGGCGGATCGCTTACATTGCATATCAGAATTGGCTGTTCAAGAACAGCCTCGTCTTCAACGATGAGGTGATTTATACTCATCGTGTTTTGGATATTGCTGTCTATCTTGAACAGTCTTGTCTTCGACGGTGAGGTGATTTGTGCTCATCGCGTTTTGGATATTGCTATCTGTCTTATCCTAGAGTATTACCGATTTGATGCTGCCACTCTGTTCCTTAACATCTTCGATCCCTGGAGCTCTCTAGCTGCCCCGACAGCCACCCGTAGGGTTCTTTCCATCGCTTAGAAGCCCCCACCTCTAGGATTTGTCAAGGTTAACTATGATGGTAGCATCAGGGAAGGGAGAGGCAGAGCGGGCTTTGTTATCCGCAGCTCTGGTGATACACTTCTGACAGTTGGAGGCTCCCACCTATTTGAGCCTTCTATTCTAGATGTGGAGTTTCATACTGTCTACGCAGAAGTCATTTTTGTCAGACAGCAGCTTCATGCGAAGAGAATCTTTCTTAAAGGGGACTCTACCACTATCATCGTTTGGCTTCGGGATGATACTAGGTGGTTTGAAGGCCATCCTCTCATTCGGGATATCTAGATCTCCCTTTATCATGTTGTTGTAGTTAGAGTTCACCATATTTATCGGGAGGCCAACTCTGCAGCAAACTAGATGACAGTTTTTGTGGCTGACCACTCTGACGACTGGCTCTGGACATAGGATAAAGATTGTCCATTAGTCTTATGAGACTTTTTATATCTTAATTTATTGGATTGCTCTTACATCAGATTGACGTGACCGCTCATTTATATCCAAAAAAAAAGAGGAGGAGGAGGAGCACCGCGGATCAAAAGGGACGGCCATGAAAAGACTATCTACAAACTCATATTAGCAGAGCAATTTTGATTTTTAGTTCAGATTCAAGCAACGCAAGGGGCCGGTCGGATGATGGATCAACTAATTGACATAACTTGACGTGCCATACCAGCCTTAAGATGGAGAAAACGACAATGGGACTGGATAATGACTGTGGTGACGCTCCGACGAAATCCATTCTCATCCATCTCGGACAATGACAAACTGAAAGACCCGTGGACGCGTAAACATGCGTGAAAGTTACGCTCCCTTAACAATGATTGCATGGTTAAAGCAGCAGTGACTTAAAAATTGGCATGGGAGATCGTTACTGTATAATTAAAATATATTGAGAGTCCTTGGAGATATTTAATGCACGTCTCAAATACCTCGATAATAATCATCAAATTTTTTCTATAAATAAAAAAAAAACAGAAGATGAGAGATTTAGCCACTCCCCTCCTCCCAACACTCAACTCTTTCTTCTCTATTGTTTCTTAAACTCTTGTTGTCTTGAAATTCAGAGAATCTCCTGCAAAAAGAAACTCAGATAAAAAAACTCTCTTTTTCAGGTCTGCCTGCCAACTGCGATGCTTTGCTAACTACATCCTTAGATTCACATAGTACTTTGAGAGAAGACATAGTACTTGGGACCATTTCATTGGTGACAGGACTGATAATCCCACATTCCATTTCCATGCATCGAAAGCACTGCAATTTAATTTTGCTAGAGAAAACTATCCATACAATCCACCTGCGGCCATTATAATGACTCGCAACGACAGCTTTGCGGGACTGGGGTCATTGGGCCTGTATAGCCTATTTCTTCCCACAAAACAACCAAAATTTAAAACAGCCGTCGATTGAGAGCAAGCTCTAAAATATGCATGCATGTATTTCCGCTTTGAAGAACAGGGGCTTGTCCAACGAAATACCGAGACGACCAGAGACGTCTTCCAAAATCAAAACAAACTGATGCAGATGGTTACATTTGTACAGAGACCTGGTCGTCCCAGCTTTGTGCGTCAGTCAACAAACCTTCAGCCACCAGCACTACGAGTCAAGCCCAGATTGCAAGGGCCGACATGGAGCCAGCGCCAAGAAAAGCGCCATGTAAGACGCCACCTGAAGCCTAATATCGCAGCTCATCCTCCTGCTCAGAAATCCGCTGCAATTAGATCAACCAATGCCATGTAGATGAGAATGCCGGCCGAGATCGAGTCCAGTATCCCCTCCACCACCAGCGCCCTCCGGCTATTCGCATTGTAGAACGACGCCGCACCCGCTCCAACGCCGATGCCGGACGGCGCCGTGATCGCAAAGAAGCATGCCATCAGCACCGCCGACAAGTTCCTGAATTGTGCCTGAAATCATTGCCACACCACCAAACCAACAGCTCTCCTCAGCGTCCCCAAATCAGTGCACCGTAATAATTACACACGGTAATACTAACTAATCGAAGAAGAGCGCAAATGAGATCCTCGTCACAAGTGCGAGACCAACTACTTAATAATTACCGACCTGGGAGATGCATCCTCCTAGTGCGAAGCCTTCAAAGAATTGGTGGAAGGATAGAGCAGCAATGAGCGGCCTTATGGTGCATGGACTCTGCGATACACCAAGCGACAACCCAATGATCACCGAGTGGGACACGATTCCTAGTTCCAGTATCTGACCACATCCAAGAATCAAATAAGGCCCCCCCAAAAGTTAAGATTTAGATGAAGCAACCGATCAAAGATTGGAGTCCATCGAACCTGGGAGACGACCACGTGGCGCACGTGAGAAGAGACCTCGCCCTCCTCCTCGTGGGCGTGGCCAGGGCCGCGCTCCCGCGGTGCGGGGCGATCGCACGACCCGTGCTCGTGTGGGTGGCTGTGCCGATGCGCCGCCGCGTGGCGTGCATCCCGACAATGTGCATCGGGCTCTTGACATTGTCTGCCTTCTTCTCCGGCTCCGACACGATGGAGATGACGGTGATATCCTCCTCGGCCGACGTCGACGTCGTCGCCGCCACCGCTGCCGCCGCAGCTGTCATTACCCCGATGGCCTCCTCGCGGTGCTTCCGCTCGTAAAACTGGGTGCCGACGAAGTCTACCACAAGAGTCCCGAGAGCCGCCGTCATCGCTACGAAGCCCGAGAAGGGGAATCGCCGCCACGGCGACTCCGGGAGGCAGGGGTCAGTCAGCGCCGACTGGGCATCGTGGAGCATGTGGACGAACCCGGTAGCGAGGATGACGCCGGCCGCGAAGGCCTTGGCGAAGACGAAGAAGCTGCCGTCGGTGCGCAGGAATCGCCGCTTGCGCCCCACCAGGGGGATCGCCACGCCGCTCACCCCGCCATCAGGATCACCACCATCGCCACCATCTTCAGCCGCAGCGCCGCGGCGTCGTCCCGGCACTCGTCCGCCTCGTCGTTGGTGCAGCTCGCCGTTGCCACCGATGCCAACATCGTTCCTTCCCCACCACAGAAGATCCAACCAGATCAAGACCCACCAAAAAAAAGGGGGGGGGGGGAGGGAGAACAGAAGATCCAACCAGATCAAGACCCACCAAACAAAAAAAAAAAAAGAAGGAAGGGGGGAAACAAAAGAAAAAGTCGAGATCTTTACTAGAGAAAACGCTCAGTTGGTCGCGGAAGCGAGTAAAGTAGAACCAGGGCTCGAGATCCTGACAATTAAAAATAAGCGATATTTAAAAATGGGACAAGCTTCGATTTTGTCTTCGAATTAGGGATGCTACGAGCTCCATGTCTGGGGGAATTGTGGTACCCTACCTCGATTAAAGACATCTCAAGATCTCTAGATGGCTATCTATAATCTACCTATCGAAGTCGTGGGAAGTCCGAAAGTTCTCCCTTTTGCCCTACTTCTTGCTCCCGGACGTCCAAGCAGGGCGCGATGCCGGGCCGCAGATGAGAGAGAGAGACGGGGACCGGTGGACGATACCGTATTCGAAGTGAACGTCATCATCCAGTCTCCAAAATATAAGCTGGGAGGAAACGGGCGAAGGAAACCCCGAGGGAGTGAGGATATCGCCTATGTCAGGTGCGGCTCACGTGATAAATATCTGGACGCTTCCGTTATTGGGTCGGACGGCTCCAAGCCAACCACAAACGCATGCTTTCTATAACTTCGTTGTACGGGACGATTTAAACCACTAAACATACCTCTTCAGCTTACGTCAGCGAGGGTTGGATCCACCGCGACCCACGACCTACGGCCCCACTACTATTAGTGGGCCCGAAATTGGGCATCACAAGGTTAACCGTGTGTTTGGATCGTCGGATCGTGGTGGGGCGGTGGGAGGTGTCGTAAGGATGTCGACATAATGGTAACGGGCCCGTTCATGCCGGTTGGGTCCATGGTGGACCCCGTTCCCAGAGCAAGTCTACAGTATTTATTCATTGGTTTGGTATCTGGTTTCTTTTTTTTTATTTCTATGGGCTTAGTCTACAGTATTTACTGTAGACTTAGCCTATACAATAATTTCTGTGTCCCTAGAGTGTCACACGCCTTTACGCAACCTAACTCGTTGATAATAAACACCATGCTTTTCAAAATAATGAATAACCGGAATGGTATAGAGTTTTTGAAAAAATAATCATGTTGCCAAAAAAAAAAGGAAAATAATCTTTCCCCTCTTGTGATGGCTCTCCGCTCTTGGAGCCTGGGATCAAGATACAGCGTCTGCGATTCATGGGTCCGCACACCAAAATGAGCCAGAACACAAATCTCAAAGACCGTCGAGAACGAATGTCGATGATGTCTTTTAGGCTTTTCGACCGGTTTTATATTCAAACGAAACGCGAAGCTTGTTCAATGTCAAAGTCAAATTCGAGATATTTACTGACACTTTGTTGAACAGATCAATTAAGGGACATAGTTTTGAAGTAATATTTTGGTTATATTTTATGTGATATAATTGTATTTTATATAAATTATTTTTAATTCATAATAAATAATTATTAGATAATTATATTATTATTTATAATAATAAATAATATATTTTATATAAATTATTTATATGTTGGTATTTAGGTTAGCTCGAGCTAAGCTCAATATAACTCAGTCCAACTCTAACTCAACTTGATTTTTAACTGAATGAGTCAAATTGAGTTAACCGCAACCAATTTGTTTGATGGGAATGCTAAGATATTTATTTCTAACTTCAAAAAATATAAATAAAATAATATAATTAATTTTAAAAAAAATAAATATAAAATAGTAGCCAAGAAAATTGTATAAATAAAATAGTAAAGATAATAATGACATAGCAAAGGTCACAATAATAACAATAATATGGATGATGATGGTAGTGTTGATGGTAATAATAGTGGTAATATTAACGATATGGCAAGAGGCGACGATAATGATATTACAGTGTAGTGGAGGGAGTAATGATAGTGGTAGTATAGTAAAATAATGATAGATAATAATGATAAAGATAATAATGATGGTAGTGGTAGTTGTATTGGAGATACGGTGAAGATGACGATATTAATGACAATGGTGGTATGCTGAAGACGTTAGTTGTTGCAAAGATGGCAATAAAGGATGTAATGAATTAGGGCCACACATATCCTTTTAAAAAATAAAGGATAAAATGGTAAAAACCGAGGGCACAATTATTTAGCTACACTATGGTTCCTGACTTTGTTTTTTTTTAGAGCCTCTCTTTGATCTAAAGTGTATCCTACGCTTTCGCACTAGCACCGTACGATATATATTTTAGTATTGAGAGCTGATCTGCATCAGGGATATATGGAAAAATACTCTCAATGAACTTTTAGTGCATGTATTATACTACTTAGAAAGGATATTATCTTAGCCATCCATGCAACAACGCATGTATCTGAACAGATCTAAAAATGACCACAAGTGAAGCTACCTTAAGATGGTTTTCCTATGTGTTGAATATGATAAATTTTTAAGCATTGCAAATGTGATTGAGAATTTGCTGCTGTCAATTATGGACGGGCTTTTCATAACATTATGATTTAATTTGACAAGGTGGCATGCTCAAGCAGGATCCTACTCTCTAATCAAGCATATAAATATATTTAAGAATTAATCCAGTTATCCTTTTCTCTTCACCAACCATTATTGTGTTATAGCTTACCTGAAAGGAATATTGGAACGACACTTATTCTTTACATCATTTTATAACATATTGGTTTTTTGGAAAAGATAACTCACCTATACTTTAATTGTTCGGGTATAAATATTTGGCAGTGCACTATCCAAGTTTCAAATCTAGAACCTCCCATCACTTAGAAAAGGGATGTGATGATTGGGGAAGTCCTAATTCATCTTTTGTGTCAATGTTTGCAAAATGGAACTTATAACATGTTTGTTAGACAACTAAAAACACTAGAGAATATTATATTCCATACTATTTACTTGCAAAATCATGCTTATATGCAAATCAAAGTATCTCTATTTATTATTTAAAGTGCATGTTTGTATAATGTGAAAACAAAATAAGTATCACATAGGTTATAATTGCAATCTACAACAATTGCACCGGTGAAAACAGCCGCAACAATAATGATAATAATATATAGAAAATATGTGATCGGAGAGAGTTGGGCTCTAGACGTCATCAAAATAACTCATTAAAAAAAATTATTCTAGCCTAGCCATCAGAGCACTTATGTGACACTGAGTGCAAAGCCTATACAACGTGGGTAGTATTTTCCATTTGTATCTAAGCAGCAGGGGAGATTGGGTGTTCTAAATTTTGCAGAATTTTTATGGAAGTGTCAGAGATTATCTAATAACGAACCTCAGAGGCGAAGTTGTTTGGTGCTTCTATTACAGTACAAGACTTCCTCTCCGTGACAATATTCTTCCCTCAGCCTCTTACATTTGGATAGGAGGGTGTAAAGGTTTCGCTACCATTTGGGCGAATGAGGGGATTGGTGCATTATAGCACCAACCTTCAAGCGAATGACACCAATGGTATTGGTCTCAAGAAGCACAACATGCCAGAAATGCGAAAAAATTTGGATAAGGGCTGGGTCATATCATTGCTCAAATCGGCAGTTCAAAGCTACAACAAAATCTTGGATCGGAAACAAAAAAAAAATAGTTGAAGACAATTACTCAGGTATTAAAATGGTAAAAAAAAATTTCAAGAAAAAAAAACTAATTTTTTGCTGAAAAAATATTTTTTTTTTCAATTAAAATTGGATGACTCTTTGAATCAAAAAATGATCAATAAACATCATGATTTATGACAAATGCTTATCTCAAAGACCAAGAAAATAATGGGTATTTTAATTTAAAAATTAGACCACGGTGAATATCTCTCTCTTTCTCTCTCTAATGCATTGAGGATGAAGATGGCGATTACTGCCATACATACATAAAATAAAAATAAAAAAAATAAAGTAGATGTAGTCATGCTCGATTGGAGATGACAATTTTATTGATCCATTGGATATCCGATCCGACCCAATTAAAATCTAAGATAAATAATTTTAAAAAAAAATATTCAAAATAGATTCGGATCGAATACGGATAATAGTATGCCCTCCTCCAAACCTAACCTCATATAACATTAATCTAAATCTCTTCTTTAAAATTATAATTATTTTATAATATTTATATAATGAGTTTTCTATCAGATCCAATCTAACCAGATTCGACTCTTCGTACCTATCTGATCTGTACCTTTTTTCGACCTAATCAAATTTGAGCCAAATGAAATACACGATAGATATGAGTATGAGATTTTTAATCAGAGATAGATATGGATATTGACCACTCGATCTATATTCAATCCGTTGCCATCCCTATGCACCACTAGGAGCTATGAGCACCTCAACCAAAGGATCATCCAAATCTTTGTTATCCATCGTTAGCTTGTTGGGTCAGTAGGCCCCATGGGATCTTAATAAGTGCGAGACTGCTATATGGGGAAGGATGCACCGTGCACTTGCTCCATGGAGCTGCTTAGCGTTAATGAGCAAAGATCATCCTTGAATTGGAATCTGGATCCAACAAATCAGAGTTGGGTCTAAGTTTCATTTTGGCCCACAAATCTTAACTCTCTTAAGGACGTGTTTACATGGTTAGACCCAGATTCCCATTCATGGATGGACCGAACTGAGACAACCATCCAAATCAGGCAGGATCATGCTGTATTTACAAACATCCAGAATGCCATTGGAGTGGATCGACCCAAATCCTATAGATCTTTCTCTCCCTGTAAGGTTTAGACTGGCCTATTCCAGTGCCATTCTAAATGTTTTTAAATATAAAAATTCTTTGTGCACCACTTACTGTGTAGAAAATTTGATGTGAAGCACACCGCTTTGCCCTATTGGACCACGTAACCATGACTTTCCAACATATATTTAATATCCGTAGTTCTATTTTTTATTAAATTTGAATGATAAAATATCTTTTTTTAATTATGACACCCTTCTTAAAATTATAGCATCCCTTCACAAAATTATGATACTCTTTTTTTTGAAAAATTATGACATCCTGTGTTGATATTATAGCATCCTGCGTTAAAATTATAACTTTTTGCACAGGATATCATAATTTTTCACAGGATATCATGATTTTTGTAAAGGGGTGCCATAATTTTTATGAAAGATTGTCATAATTCTATGAAGGAGGGATGTCATAATTTTATAAAAGATATCAAAATTCTGTGAAGGGATGTCGTAATTTTTTGGAAGGAAGGGATGTCATAATTTTGTGAAGGGATATCATAATTTTTAAGAAGTGGGGTATCATAATTTTTAAGGATGTTTTGTTATTCAAAATTTCAAACGAAAAATAAATTACGGACATTAAATACGCGTTAGAAAGCGATGGTTATATTATCTAATAGGATGAAGAGGTATGCTCCGTAATAGATTTTCTACACCACAGATGGTGCACAAACAATGCATCTTTTAAATATAATCTATCCGATCTGATTTTGATAGTTATATTGGCCCAATCCAACATGTCCTTGTTGTTTTCTCATCTCCAGCCCAGCCCCGCATCGTTAAGCAAGATATTTCGGCCATGTCGGCAGTCCCGGCCCAAGACACCTTCAATTCTGCGATGTGCATCAGCAGAACTGCGGAAGAGCTTTCAGTCAGTCTTGCTCCAAGTAAAGGGACCCTAAGGATTTAGCAGGTCCATATCATCATTGCACCATTTATTGAGCTTTTGATTTTCTCTCATCCTAAGAAAAAGGAAAAAAAAGGTTCTTAAAAATTGTTCTCTTTGGACTGTCCTTTATTAAAGAAGAAACACCCTTCTTGTTCCTTATTATGGAGCAATTATCAGGTTAGTGTGGTTCCCGTACTCTACCCCCCCATGTTTCAGAAAGCTCCCTTGAAAGGTAGAACTAGAAGGCTGTGCAGTAATCATGTGAGAGGAATATCCATTAGAGGGCATCGATCTGCATGTCCTCTTTTGGTCTTTACAGCTTTAACCCAAGAGAAGGCGACGGAGCGGGCAAAAGCATGGAACAAATTACTTTGGGCTCCATCAGAAATGACTGAGGAGACGCAATTGCACATGGCTGCCAGGTAGCAAAGAAGTCGTCCCCTTTAGGTGGTCCACTTTCCTTTTGTCCTAGCTAGAGATGCATCTGGTCTCTTAGTTAAGAGCACCTCATGGAGAAATTAGATGCTGCTAATTAAGCTACACAAAATAGAGCAGTAGAAAGTTAAAGTGATCAGTAGTACGTTGCAAGAAAGATGGGCCACATGCAATAGGATCCCTTTTGATCCTTTATGTTGGTACACCAGAGGACTATAGGGGCAGTTGGCTTCAGACAAAGTTCACCTAAAGCTCGGAGTCTAGCAATCATGGAGCTGGCCCATGTTACTCTCTCTTCATAAATCACGACTTGCCTAGCTGTAAACTTCCCCATCCAAGTGACTCCATTCCCAAAGACACATGAAGGAGCCAACACAGTTTTGGACCCTTTTGCGAAGGAAGTTATCCGAGAGAGATCATGGAAAGTTCGACTTCATGAGAAATTATACATCTTGCACTATTGCTAATTTTTTTTTTTTTTGGTAAAGTTTTTTTTGGGGGGCAAAGGCAATATTACAATAACTTGATGAACAAAAAAAAAAACAGGATAACAATGTGACAGTGTGATTATTTAATAGCAATTTTGTTCATTTGGTTAGAATTGAATGCCATAAGTTGACTAAATTATTCTAGATTTTCTTAATGGTCTCTTTAAGTAATAGTGAAGCATCTAATATTTTATGAACATTAGCGACGAAGATCCAAGAAGAACCCAACAAGAAGAGAACTCCAAAGATGTCATGGGTCAGGAACACGGAGCATAATAGCATGAATTGAAGATGTGATGATAATATTAATAAAGATGACAGCACGAGATTATATGGCCATTAACAGCAACAGATCACCAAGAATGATGCTCTGAACTAACTGGAAAATGCTCACACTTTTTTCTAAAAGGTCTAATGGTAGATTAGCAGCGATAATTTGTATTCGTGACTGATACCAGTATCCAAAAAAAAAAAAAGAGGAGACAGAGAGAGAGAGAGAGAGAG
>KE505049.1:176583-225028 GCA_000441515.1 Elaeis oleifera | reverse complement strand
GAAAGGAGACAGAGAGAGAGAGAGAGAGAGATGGGGGAGAGGGTTGTCTTCTGTTCGAAAGAAGGATTTCCCTTCCTCCGTGCGAATCCACCGTTGGATCACCCACAGCACGGGTCTCAAAGCTCTCCAAACCCCATCACTCATCCGCTTGCACAGATCTCAAAGCGACCAGTGGATGATCTGACAGTGAATGGATACAACCCGTAGGGCGTCGGTGGTCCGGCATATGGATCGCGGCCCAAGAGATGCATGTGTCGGTGGTGGTGCAGATCACCAGATTTTTCAGATCCCCAGCCCTGCATCCAGCTGAAGCCACGGTGCACATTGCTCGGAAAATTTTCTCATGCAAGTTTGGCAGGTGGGGCCCCTTGTGGCTTTACCACCAGACCACCCGTATGGTGCCCACGCTTCTCCTACTTCAGACTCATTAATATTTGAATGCCAAATTCACCAGTATCACACGGGAGCAGTAAAAAATTTCTTAACAGCACATGGTTATTGAATTGTGCATTGATGATTTCTCCTCTAACAACTGCTTTAAATGACTCCATTCTGCCTTTGCCAAGCTTATTGAAATAGAGAATTTTAAGTCGCTCTTAAATGAGTCTTAAATCAGAGAAAACACTGTATGCAGCTGGAGTCTTAATTACTAATTGATGGGTCTTTAAGGTAACAATCAATTACAGTAGTGGTCCCATAAGATCTGGTTGCTATCTTGCCCGGGCTCACCAAGGCAGTGAACAGTATAGTGCGACCGTGACTCTACGACCTTACTCTGGTGGGATGGCAACACTAGAAAAAAATCAGAAAATGAAGGAGGAGAACGTTGGAAGAAACCCCCACCCAAGGATGGAAAACTCAGCAACTGAAGGGCCAGGATTTAAACCTAGCAGACATGGATGATCCAGATTGTCTGATTCTTGACGGATCACATAGAAACAGTCCACTTGAACTGTTTGTCCCCCCACTCAAGGCAGCAGGCTCCAGACCAAGGATCTGCCCACCAGGAAGCTTACAATAATCCATACTGGACTCCCATGACCTGCCTGTCAATCAGGACAGGTTTTATAATCCAATTTCCTCGTTTTGATCCACTAAAACACCTTCGTTTCCAGTCCCCCCATGACGATATTGCAGGGCTTCATGATTCAAAAATAAGGAAAATTATCTCTTTACCCCTCAAGTTTTATACAAGTTTCACTTATCTCCCCTCCTGTTTCAAAATTTTAATTAGATCCTCTAAGTTCATTAATTGATTGAATATGACTTCAAACTGCAAAGATACCACCTAAAGTAATAAAATTGTCGTTGCCATTATTTTGATTTCTAATCAAGATAAGCTTGGTGCTGTTGCATGGCTTTGAGGTCCCCACCACCAAGATCGAAGGAACTCTATCTCTATACAACATTGATGCCTCAAGGGTGTCGATAATGTTGCAAGTGATGTTTCTGGCCTCGCCATCCGATTCTCATTTGCAAATCCTAGGAAAGTTCCTCTTAGCAATGGTGATGCTCACCCTTTCCATCGTTCTGTCCATCAATGACCTCTTCCTTAATAGGAGAATAACAGTTGCAATAGCAATGCACCATCTAGTAGTGAAGAGCTGCTCCTTCCATTAGAGATTTCTTTTCATTTACCAATAACAATAGTTTAGTCGGTGCTATTGAGGGTCTTTGGTTCCTTCTTGTTCCAGCAGCCAATGTGCTGGTTGATGTTGGGCCAAGTATAAATATTGTTCCTTTAGGAATGCCATTATCCTATTGGCCATCATAGTGATTGTTGCTGACCAAGAAGAGAATCCTGCAACTCGAGGTGACCTATTTTGCCACTTCTCGATGTACCGATTCCCACTCCGTTGTATATATTGACCTTGTAGAAGTACTTGATCATGTATGACTTGCTATTATACCCATGCTTCGGTCCACGATCCATGACCCCTAATATATGCTACTCTCTGATTTGGCAAACATAACGAAATCCCTAATTCGATTGAATCAGAACTCCTACTTGAAGTCGCCATGCATAGCTATAAGAACCTCTTTTTCTTCACAGCTTTCCGTTAATACCATTCCACATTGTATATGCACCCATTTGTCTGTAAGTACTCCTTCTCGATAGTTCTTAGCAAATTCTTCTCTATAGAAATCTCTATATGGCAGTATCTTCTCTATCACTAGTGGTTTGTGACACCCTCCACCATTAAAAATTGTTGCTGCTGGCCTTTGAATTCTTCCTGCTCTTATTTTTTCACATTGCCCTATGCATCTAAACACTGCATTCTTCCGCCACTGCTCTCTAATCCTAATCCCCTCGATGCGAGCCGACACTTATCTAGATCTATATTCGAAACCTTCTTTGTTTGCTCTCTCACCTCTCAAAAAGGAGAAAGAAGGAAACAAAACCAAACTGCAAGGGAAAAGAGAACCATACTAAAACACAAAGCTATGGAAAAAAAGAGATCTTATATCAGTAATCATGTGATCTGGTTTTCATTAGCAGTTTACATTTCCATAGTTAAGGAGTACCACCAATTGGAAGACATTTTAGTTTTAAAATTATCATGAGACTATCACATGATGTAGTTCGTTGAGATCAAGCGGCCAAAGATAGACAATGGACCATATCGGATCGCTCAATGAACTCAAGGATTTAATTAAAATTTTAACAAAAGGAGGAGCTTAGTGTAGGGCGATGAAACTTGAGGGGTCAAACCGTCAAAAGTGTATTTCCAGCAAAAGACCAAACGAGGGCCACGCCTCCTCCCGCTAAACAAAACCCCAAATCCTTAAATAAATATCTATGCTCATTTTTTTCAGAATCTTTTCGTCCTACTGGTCTGGTTCTAGCCCCTACCCGCCCTCCCCTCCCCTCCCCTCCCCTCCCCTCCGCTCTCTCACTCTCTCTGCACCGTCTGACAGAAGAGAGGAACAGTAACCAGACTATATCTACCTCCGAGCATTCTTATTCAAGAGATCTCTTTGAATAGTTTTAATTACCATGACTGGGGGATCCATCCCTCTCGATCATAGTATTGTTCGCAAGCTGATTTTCTTCTCAAATAGCAAATAGTCCCATTGGCTGTTCTCCTAAAACCCTCTTTTAATTTTCCCCAAATCCAAGCTTCCATTTTTCCAACACGGGTTTGGTTAAGTTTGTGTCTTTTGGCACCGCCCACCTCTGATTCCAAATGGGCACGTCTTTTGTGTTGTTTTCTGGGTTTTCTTGTTCTTCTGAGGTGTGTTTGGGGATGAAAGCCTGCTGTGTATCGAAGATGCTAGTGTTTGTGGGCTATTCGGTTTGGGTGGGAAATCGGAATTTTATCAAAGGAAAGCAGTAGGATGGGTCGGGGAGTCACGGCTCTTCATCGGTGGATTCTTGGCGCTGTGATTCTTTTACGGCAATCTGTGGACCAGGAGGTAACAAAGTGCAGAATTTAAGTGTTTATTTCTTCGCATGAATAAAGCTTGCGCTTTTGATTTTTACTGAAATAATGGATCTGATTCATATCTGGCTATCCAGTTTTTGGTTCGCAATGTTGCAGCTCATTTTATTGGTTTTGATATGGCAAGAAATGTCTCGGCGTGAAGGAAATTGCCTGTGTAGAAATCCCATGGAAAGAAGAAAGCAGTAGAAAAATAGAGAACTCTTTTCACTTCTGATGGATCCAGAGATCTTGCACATAACTCAGTTTATTTAACTTTTATTGACTTCAATTGATTCATATTTGCTTGTTATGTGAGTTCATGGAGTCTAATGGAAATTTTTAGTTAAACTCGTTCTGAGAGAAATGTTTTGGCAGCCAAAGGTTGAAAAATGCAACTTCTTTCGGGAATGCTTTTTTGCCAGGCCCTGTGTCTTGCACCGAGTCTTCCGACTTGTAAAGGTGGTGCATCATCCCCTCGACAGATTCCTTTTTTGTGTTCAGGTGCTCGGGCTTGCTTAGGGAGCAGCATTCGTTGGAGAATTAGGAAGCCCACCCAATTTTTCAAGAGATGCAAGCTTTAGTTCCTTTCAGAACCAAACCTGAGACTAATGTGTCATCTTCAATTTACCTTAACTTTGGTGTAACTACTTTGCCTCAATTTGCTTAGGACTACGCATTTGCTACAATCCCTTTCCCACCACCTTAAATTCTTTGAGATGCCTTTTGTACATTCATACATGGGGTCACATTCTCTTCTTTTTTCAAATGTGGTTCATAGTTCATAATCTTTCCCATGAATATGATAACTTGTCAAATAATTAAGGATGGCAATTATTTGGTGAAACAGCACTTATCTAGAGGTCCTTATAGCCTTGGCCATGATCTTGCAGTCAATTGATGTTCATGAATTTGATCTAAAACACAGATCTTGAATCGTTTAAATATGGTAGTGGTGACCAACAAAATATCTTCTTGCTATACCTCTCCTTGCTTAGCCATCTTTAGTGACAAAGAAACATACGGAAAAGGCAATTAGTCTTCCACAAGTGCAAAGAATATTGAGTTACAAATTAAAATTCCATCAAACGTCCAGTCACTTTCAATCGCATCTTTAGAGGACACCACCTTATTAGCATTAAATAACATCAGTGAATGGTATATGTATCTTGAAGATTAAAAACAGAAGAAATGGCACCTTGGAAACAACAATGGAGGTTTCTCCAAAATCAATAATATGCTATCAGGCAAAGCCACATTCCACCAATCACGCTCGACGATGCTCTGTCCAACCAAGCAAGGGAAATAGAGGAAGTTTCTGAATATACTATTCACCAGTTACTCTTGTGGAGCTCTTTAAAACTGTTCTATTTATTATCTCTGATGAACTGTCATTCCCTGAGACTATGCACTCATTCCGTTCATGGTTTTCTAGATTGTAGAATTTCATGATGAACAGTGAATTTGTTAGTTCTTAGTAGGTCTCCTAGAATTTCATTAAATTAACCATGCTAGCATTTGCAAGTTTTGTGTGAAAATTTTATTAAGTATATGCGACTGACGTAGGAATGTCAAAAGAAGCTAGTCTCAAACCACTTCATCCTTTAAAAAGTTGATTGAGATACCATCATTGACTTTGCAAAAACAATTAATCTTCCATTGTTTAATATATGTTGTCGAAACCATATGATTGGTCAACCCAGCTGAGAGGGTCATGGAAGTCTTTAGTAGGGAGGGAGAAGGCGCTGAACTATGTCTAAACTCTAAAGCATGAGGATCTTCTGATTTATTTTTTGTGCGCTTGAGATACTCTAAACTTTCAAAGAGTCAAGGAATTATGGGACACATGAAAAAGGATAGACCAATGTTGACTTGGAGTTCCTGTCAGATTCTGCGGTGATTCTGTGGGATGTGTTTTGGGTATGCTTGACCAAATATGCAGATGTATTTGGCACCAGAAAACTGACTTTTTTAATTCTCATATTTGCACGGTTGAATACACCTTTTTTCATAGTTTTATGAAGCTCACATTTATGAATTGATAATGTTCACGTAAGTCATCAACTTAAAGGAAAATTTTCAAAATATTATGCAGGACCATTCACTTAAATAGCACTATTGATCATAATATCTGGATCGACAAGCAACACAATAAGCATGAACTTCAACCCTTAAGAGCTTTAGTCCATCTACGCTTCAATGGATGACTTTGTGAATTTGTTGATAGTACTGTTTTCTTGCAGGGCTTGTTGTAGCTTTGTCTCCAGCCATACACGCTGATCCTCCACATGTAAAAGAGAGAGTATTCAGTCCTGTGTCTGTTACCAAGTCACCAAGCACATATGCACCTAGCCCAGTAATTCTCCCAAAAGGTAATATTGCCGCTATCATGAAGAATTGGTATTTCAAATTTTAAAAATCTTGTTCATGGTAAAATGGAGTACACATTTTAGGATCTTTTTCACATCCTCCTTCTGTATTGCCACCTACGATCAAGGCCATACCCCCTGCCATCCATGCAGTACCATCTCTGCAGCCTCCTTCTCTGTCTCATCATGTCAGCATGGAGCATAGATCTCCAAGAACAGTACCTCCTTCTATAGGTGATCAACCAGATGGTCCCATTGGATCAGGTACATCTCATTTTTTGCCCACAACTCCAACAAACTTATTGTTATGTTACTGATATCAGGACCCCTCCCCCCTCCCCACTCATTTAACAGCCCATGACCTTTCTCCTTCCTATACAATTGCTCCACCCAAAGGAGGTGCTCATGGAAGAGCGCCCAATAGTAATTCTCCAGTCATAGTGCCACATGCTTCAGGTATGCTGTCAATTAACAGCAGCTAGATGGGTGGATGGATGGTCGCATTTCTTATTTTATGTTGTTACACCAGTTTCAGCTTCACCAATAAATATTCCAAACAATACTGCCAACAAACCACCAAGTATTGCAAGAATGGCTCCACCACCAATTGTTGCAAGAATAGCTCCATCAGCAGCACTTTATCCTCCAACTAAAGATTTTTATCGTAAGCATAATAACATTACTTTCATTGTTTAGGATCTCTTGCTGAATATATTATCTACTTTGTTTATTTATAGAGCTCTGATTTTGTTATTGATCTTGTTGGTTAATGCGTAGGACCTGCAATTCCTCCAACTTTGAATATCTCCCCTGTCAGCCATGGGAAGAGGTATGGCATGCCAGTTGCTACACCACCGCGAGATATACACGACCGTATATCTCCTGTGACTAACGAACACTTCAAAGGTTAGTTAGTATGGCTTTTGGAGTATTCTAGGGAGAATGTTAAGTAATGCATGCCATGACTAATCTTGCCTTCAGGTTCTTCTCCTGTGATCAGCCCTATGCCACATGAAGCTAAGAGGCCATCAAATACTACACCAGCTCCTATGATGTCACAACCCCGACCTCCTGCAGGACGTGTACCTCATGGCCCTGCATTTGCACCTGCAGTTCCAAAGCACCAGCAAAAGCTAGGAAAGAGTAGGAAACCCTACATCTGCTCCATTTTTCCTGTTTCCTCCAACAGCATCCCAACCAGGTTGGATATTATAACTGGTATTTGGTAATTTTGATCTGATGTCCACTTTTAACTGGACATCTGCTTGTAAGCTTTCAATAATCAAGCCCTTTGGCTCATTTTGTGTTTTAGTTGAAAGCCCTGTGGTCTCTTCAGCTCCAACAGTGTTCCCAAAGAATAGGAGAAGGCATCATGCTCCTCTGCCCTACTTTCAAGGTCTCACATGTTGAATGTAAATTACTGGAAGGAAAATTGATAGTATTGTTTGAGCTTTTGACTCTTTTCTACCTTTCAGGCCCTTCTCTTCCTCCATTCCAAGCTCCAGCTCCTTCACCATCATCGCTAATTCCTTCGGGCCCAAATGAATGTATTTCAAGTCTTTTTTTTAAACAAAATCTTTTTCCCTTCTGGTTTGAAATTTGAATGTGATTATAATCACGTTTTCAGGGCCCAGCCAGTCTCCTATGCTTTCTCCTTCTGTGTCTGTTCTAACGAGCCCAGGACACCATCACCGCAACGCATGTGGTCATTACCACCACCACCTCCTAATCTGGGTATGGACATACCAAGCACATGTGTCAGTCATTCAGTTGTTATCTTCTCTTCTAACTTGTTTTGCAATTTTTAAGGAAAACTCAATGGCTTATAAGATTCCCATGAAGTAGACATGCATGACCAATGACAACTTACTATTGTTTGCTGGCAGATTGTAGTTCTTTGACATGTACAGAGCCCTTAATAAATCCTGTTCCAGGATCGCCATGTTTCTGTGTGTTGCCAATTAAAGTTGGACTTCGTTTAAGTGTTGCATTATACACATTCTTTCCCTTGGTTTCTGAGTTTTCCCAAGAAGTTGCCTCCGGAATTTTATGAACAAAGCCAGGTCCGCATTATGGGGGCAAATGCAGCAAGTGAACAACTTGAGAAGACAGATATCCTTGTAGATCTGGTGCCATATGGAGAGAAATTTGACAACACCACTGCATTTTCAACTTACAAGAAATTCTGGCTAAAGCAGGTTGTCATAAAAACATCACTTTTTGGGGATTATGATGTTTTATATGTTCTCTATCCAGGTTAGCATTTTTTTGTTCAATAATTATTTTTTGATGGTCAGTACTTTGTTCTCAATAACACATGGCAACAGTCCACCTAGTGGGTCCTTAAATGGAGGATACATTCCATAAAGACAAGGATCTGATATCAAAATATAGAATGGCCATAAAAACCCCAGGGAGTGAGATACCACTTTTCACTAACAGGTTGCCGCCCATCCTTCTTGCAGTTACAGAAGTGGAAAAGCCAAACTTGTAGCCATTTGTATTGGAAGTACAAATTACTTATTGCTTACACAGAATGCAGGGATAATGCACATCACTATCAGTTGTGTGGTTGTTGAGATATCACTTATTTGTTCTGGTGAATGTCATACTTTTTGAATCTACTGATTTATGCAGGGCTTCCTCCATCTCCACCAGCATCACCTGCAAACAATAATGTTGGCTATGGGACAATTGGCAGCAGTAGTAATGCAGGGATGATAAAACCTCTAGGAGTTGATGTGAGAAAGCAAAACAAAAAACTTAGTGGCAGAATAGTTGCTGTTGTAGTGCTATCATCTTTCATAGCTTTGATTTTATGTGTTGGAGCTGCATGGCTTCTGTTGAAACGGAGAGATCATACCTGTCTACCTGCAGCAGGAGTTCCACATACTTTGCTACCATCTTTTGCAAAGCAATCAGGTATAGTAATTGCTTATGGTTTAGAGTGCTCATTCAAAAGTCAATTGATGCACGAGTAAGAATCTTTAAGACTAAATTTTTCTTGATAATGGAACATGGCCCTTTTTTCTCTTCTATTGTGGTAAATCCTTAATTCTTCTGCAAGTCAGGTTGCTTTCAACCTTTCTCTGTTAGTTGGAAAGGAAGCATTACTACAAATATTCCCCATCTCATGGAACTATCTATTTATTAGTCCATTAAAGGGTTGTCAAAGCATGCTCATATATTTCCTAATCCTTTTGAGTCTGTTGTCCGTATGGCCTTACCATTTAAATTGTACCACTATGGCAACTTCTGAGGATAGTAGTTATGTAATTTAAAAGAGTAGATTGGAAATCAATTTGACTATCAGTGGAAACATTCCAAGTCTGAGGGCATGGATTTCTCCATAGATATTTGCAGATAGGTAAAAGATTAAAGATTCTTGAGGATCCAATTATAGTATAATAAATGTGCTCATCTCTTTGTGCAAAAGTGCACTGTCTTCTTTAGTAACAGAAAGCATGACTATTGCTAATATAAATACCCTGGGGTTAATGGCAGCTATGTTCTGTTTCTTAATGTCTTGTTGCCTTTGTTGATTTATAATTCTTGTATCTTCTGAAATACATGCTCGCTCCACCACCAAAAAAAAAATTTGCAGGAACTGGACTTGTGATTTGGGAAGCAGGTCTAGTTCAGCATCAGCTTCCTTCAGCTCTAGCATCACATATAAAGGATCAGCACAAACATTCAGTATCACTGAGATTGAAAGAGCTACAAACAGATTTGATTGTTCCAGAATAATTGGAGAAGGTGGTTTTGGGCGTGTATATCGAGGTGTGCTCGAGGATGGAACCAAGGTGGCTGTAAAGGTTCTCAAGAGAGATGACTTGCAAGGCGGAAGGGAATTTTTGGCAGAGGTTGAGATGCTTAGCCGTTTGCATCATAGGAATTTGGTCAAGTTGATCGGTATATGCACAGAGGAGCACATCCGTTGCCTGGTTTATGAACTTATTCCTAATGGCAGTCTGGAATCTCACTTGCATGGTAACTAAAACAGACTTGATGTTGTTTGTCAGTAACCGATTTTTTAAATGCCTTTCTTTTTCTGTTTGTCTTTTATTTGGAGTGTGGCCTATTTCTGCAGCAACTTGTTGACTTGCGATCTTAGACATTACTGCCCTTGCTACTATTTGTACTCTTCAATTATGCAGTTTCTGATGTTTTCATCCTTTTCCAGAATTCACTTTGATTTTCTGTTGGTTCCCAGGTGTAGACAAGGAAACTGCTCCACTTGATTGGAACACCCGTATGAAGATTGCACTTGGTGCAGCTCGAGGCCTAGCCTATCTTCATGAAGATTCAAGCCCTCCAGTAATACATCGGGATTTCAAGTCGAGCAACATCTTATTGGGGCATGATTATATGCCAAAAGTGTCTGATTTTGGCCTGGCCAGAACGGCTATGAAGGAGGGAATGAGCATATCTCCACACGTGTTATGGGTACATTTGGGTAAGAAGCTCTCAATCTTTATTCTCTTTTGTTCTTAAGAACTAGATATGGTCTTTAAAATGATCTCTTTCTATCTTTAGTTATGTGGCCCCTGAATATGCAATGACTGGGCATCTTCTTGTTAAGAGCGATGTCTATAGCTATGGTGTTGTTCTTCTTGAGCTCCTTACTGGAAGGAAGCCAGTGGATATGTCAAAACCCCAAGGGCAAGAAACCTAGTTGCATGGGCTCGTCCACTTCTTACAAGCATGGATGGTTTAGAGACGATTATTGATCCAGCTCTTGGCACTAATATACCATTAGACATTCTGGCAAAAGTAGCAGCCATTGCATCAATGTGTGTTCAACCTGAAGTCTCGCATCGTCCATTTATGGGAGAGGTAGTTCAAGCCTTGAAATTAGTCTGCAATGAGTGTGATGAATATAGAGGATCAGAAAGCTGCAGCCAGGGGTCATTGACTCAAGAGAAAGCAATCAAGAACAGTAGGGGTGGAGTGTGGAAGCAGAGAGAATGCTATTAGCATCTGACATATCCAGTATGCCAACAAAGTTAACTGGTGATGAGTCTGGTTCCTTTCAGGGGCACTCTAGTTCCGGTCCTTTGAAGACAGGCAGGAACAGACAATTTTGGCAGAGACTCAGAAGTTTGTCAACAGGAAGCATGAGGGACCATGGGGTTGCACTCAGATATGGAACAAGTCCAGAGAGTGACAGAGGGTGGCCTTAGAGAATTGATCCCTGTTCATCTTTAGACATGTATTTGGAAATCTTGCATGGCAACTCCAAGGCAAGTGAGACATGAACGGTCCAAGGAGTTGGTTATGAACAACTTTTTCATCAACAATACCAAAGGCTGCAAACTGTTTGGAAATAAAAAGAAAAGCTAAGTAGTGTGGGAATGTGGAATAAGATGGTGAACTACTGTTTGAGTTTATTGAAGAGTGTTGCTTAAGCTCGAGGCTTGGTTGTGGGGCCTTAACAGAAGTCCCCAAGAGATCTGCAAGATTTGAACAAGCTGCATTTTTTATTCTGAGCTCAAGAGTCATGTTCATGGAGCTCATAATCGGTTGTCAGTTTCTTTATTCACCTTTTTTCAGTAAAATTTGATACACAGGAGTTCTTTCTTATTCCAGCAAATTTACCTCATGAGACTGATGGATCTCTATCGTCTGATCAATTTAGGCTATTAGCCAAATATTTCTTTCTTTCTTTTTTTTTTTAAGTATTAAGATCAAAAGCCTTGCAATTCATATATATTTTTTGATTTACCTCGTACATGAGAGATTGATGGATCTATTTAGTCTATTAGCCAACGAAGCTCTTTTCTTTTTTCCTTTTGCTTTCAAGGTCATAAGCATTTGCAATGCATATATATTTTCCAATTATGGGCTTCGATACAACATTCTCTACCCTTTGCAACCCTTGTCTTTTTCTGGAACTTCGCATTAAGTTTTATATTGGGGAATGGTACTATTTCTTACTTGAATCAAGCAATCCAGATTTATTTATTTGTTTATTGGAATAACCTACTTGTTCTGTGTCACAAATAATATAAAGGCAGGCAGCTATGGTTTGAATTTCAAGTGATTTTCATTCTCTACAGCAATCCATGATCTACATAGATCTGTCAAGACTTCAATTCTCGGTTATGAGTATATTTCTTTGCCGATCAATCAGCAGCATCATGAGGTCATCTTGCAACGGTGTAATTATCATGCATTTGTTGGGATATCATTGTGTGGGGCTCCAACAATCAAGGTAAACAAGCAATCAATTCACTTTAGGAGCGAACCCAACCAGAAATGAGTCGAAGGCATTGAAGCTTGGGAACCTCTGTAGTTACAAAGTTTGTTCCACCCCTGTGGCCTTTTTAATCACTAATCTGTTTAGGGTCTTCAAATTTCCCCTTACGTCCTTGTTAGGTTTAAACCATCAAAGCTGCCGCCCTTCCCCCCCTCCTCAACTTCCAATTGTTATGTTGTTTTGTCCTGGCTGTACTTGCTCAGCCCTGAATCAATCCCACGAAATTTTATGCTGCCCCTTTCCGTATGCTGCTGTCTGACTTTCCTCAAAGGTGAGACATTTGGTGGTCAGCAAATTATCAGCTTCCTCCCTCCTACTTTTACTTAATATACACACGATAGGAATTTACTAATCCAATAACCATCGGCAACAACATGATTTTGATGATACTCATCAGCTTAGACACCACAAAAAAAAAAAAGAAAAAAAATGTGTTTGCTGACAACGCTAGTCCCAAAGTGGGGATCTCCAATGCTGTGGGTTCCCCAACTACAAAAGAGACCAAGAACTGAAACAATTTTGCCAACAAAAGATGGCATCATTTTTTTTTTTTTTTGGTCAAAAGAGACCTAACAACTTGAAAATTTTTGATGAAAACCACTTTTTGTTCCGAAATTTGTTTTTATGCAAGCAACTACAGAATAATATGATCATCCTGTTAATTTCTCAGCAGTCATGAATCTTATGCAACATTAAGAATAGACCTCAAAGAAAACACAAGTATTTCTACCCAAAAAGAAAAAAACACAAGTATCAAACAGTTCCCCTCCAGCTTGCACCAACTCTCGAGCATCCATCGGAACACCAGAAAGTCATGATTCACAACACTCCTATACATGACTGGTTTGATGGAAATACGCGAGCCTGGCAACTCATAATGCTAGGCTTGCATTATAACCTAATCACACAGTAAAGTCTTGTAGCCCTATAAATGCCGGACCCAAGTACTACAGAGCAAGTAAACAAAGAGCAGCTGAGAGATGTTGAAGAATTACATTTTCCGAATATGCTGCAAATATGTTATGGAAACGTCATTCTACAGCGATAAAAAGTGAATATGAGATGAAAAATAGTACCGATTAATTTAAGCATGTGAAGTGGGTATTGCACAGTAAATTGATTATAGTAAAATTTGGTTATCATGATTGTATTAAGATGTTATTTTCCATAGGGGTGGTATCTGCCCCCATATCCCCGGCCAGCACCATAACCTCCGTACACCCCATTGTACCCAGCTGGGCCACCATACGCGGTACCGCCACCATATCCACCACGTCCATACACGTGCCCGCCATAACTAGAGCCGAAGCCTGCACCGTAGCTAGGAACCCCACCATAACCATACCCATAATTTCCGCCATAAAAGACGCCATCAGATCGATAAGCACCTCCATATCCGTAAGTGCCACCCCGATAGTAACCAGGTACAATGCCACCACCAGAGCCATGACCAGCCCTCCCATTGTGTCCTGGATCGCCACCAGCTTTCTTTGGTTCAGCCCTCTTAATTTCCACCTGCAACAGTCAGGAAAGGGACCGTTACAAACAAGACTACCAATCCGGGGAAATATCAGGAAATAGTTATTGTTAATCCCACGGGGGAGAAGCTGTGTGTGAATTGCTGTGTTGTCAAGGTTGAGGAAGGGGAAGAAGAAGCGCCGTCGGGGAGCCCAATTCACCACGCTAAAAAGGAAGAACTCCTTGCCTCTCTCGCATTGAGAACTCTTTGGCCTATCCTGTCAGATTTTCCCTAACATTGTGACTGAAACACTAGAACTCAAATAAAACGACCAACACAGAGAACTGAGAATGCCCAGGATAACATGGCGCATCCTGCCTGCAAGGCTGTGGAACACCCGGACGATGTTTCTTTAAGCTTTACTCATATTGTACATTTTATTGACAAATGACATGCACATGATTTCTGTAGTATTGTGCCCATTATAACCACCACATCAAATATAATGCTGGTGGAGATGATGAGAGTACCATATTTGATTGCACCATGATGACCTACATGATAGTGATTTCATATCAACTTCACTCAAATCACCACCAAATTGAAACTCGTCCTTGAGGACCGACATCCAATGTCACCCCAAAGCAATAATCTTGGACTGAAATTTAGAAACAAATATGTCCACCAGCCTAACAAAAAAATTCGTACATTAATATACAATTAATATATTACAAATACATTATTAATCATATTATTGTCATATTGTTATTCAATTATATTTTAAATTATAATAAAATATATTATTGCACTTTATACTTACATTATGAAATTATTTAATATATTACTTCTAGTTACCTTATTTTCCTAACCAAACTAAATTTTAGCATTAAAATAAGAATATATCATAAGAATAAATGAAAATGTTAATTCTATAACAATAATTAATATACTTTTGTAGAATTAATAATTTATAGGATTGGTAAACATATTTTGGAATATAGTAATAATTACTATAATATATATTTTATATGATTAATAAATATTTTTTGTGGAATATCAAGAATAATTTTGATATTATATAATCACTAATCTTGAATTCTCATGGAATAACTAATAGATTACTCATAGATATCCGATGATCTTTAATCACTTAAACATAGCACACCAAACATAATGATCTTAGATTATCCCAAGATCATATTCTCGCAGGATAAGAATCACTGGTCATCTAAGATCACCTTAGTGATCCCATTTGACTCACCAAATACCACCTAAAGGTATTCTAATTCAAAAGCAGCCAATAAAGCAAAATTACAATGAAAAGTTAATAATTGGGATCTAGATTGATCTTACAATATTTCTTGTTTGCTAATTTGCTATCCATAAATTTTCTATTAATGTTAAGCGTCATACCATATCAAACACATAGCCAACATCGAAGCCCAAGCCCTGAGAGTTTGGTTCTTGCTCTCACTAGAGGAAAGAGGCTGTCACATCTAAAAATATCAGTTGATTGTCTTTAAAGCCATTAACAATTATCCATTGTCTCAGCATTAACTCTATTCAAGGATTCATAACACGACTACGTATAAAATATTGCCTAAAGCTTTCTATATTTCCTCAATATTTGGATATTGTTCTGTACAAATAAAGAGACCAAAGTCATTGAAAATCATTGAAAACCTCAAAGCATGTAATCAAGAAAAAGATCTGCAAGCATGGTTGAGCAAAATTTTAATCACCTGCTTCCCTCCAAGATGATGCATTCTGCCTTCTGAAATTATTTTTTTAACCGCTTCCTCATTTCAAAGGTAACAAACCAAAGCCCCGTGAACGCCCGGTAGCATGGTCAAGCATTATCTGGTGCTCAACCACGTTACCATAAGAGGCAAAGTGCTCCTTCAACTCATCTGAAAGATTTCAATTATAAATTTGCTTATCCAGGTAAGCAGATCATAGTCTAAAAGTTCAGTTGCTACCTTCAGTTAAAGATGGAGGTATTCCACCCACAAAGATCTTCTTTGTCTTAAACCCTGCTTTGGAAGGCATATCTTCTCTTGGGACTGTCCTTTTGACTTCCACCTGAGTTCAGCAGCAATATAAGTTTCCAACATTTCACAGAGGTCCTATAAAATGTGAACAGCAAGCTGTACAACAAAAGCTAATCCTACCATCCTCCCATCAATAACATGCTCATCCTCCAAGACCTTGTCAACAACAGATGGGTCAGCAAATGTTACAAACCCAAATCCTCGAGGCATATGGGTATGCCTATCCTTCATTATCACAGAGTCTGTAATTACCCATACTTCTCAAAATGCTTGGAGAATGTCTCTGCAACACAAAACAAGCAGCATGGCAAACGAGTGGCTACTAAGTAAACAAATGGGCCAAAAAAAAAAAGGAACTGATAGGACAGCAATCTAGATAGAGAATGTAGGAAGACACAAGTCCACTAATTTATCACAAGAAACTGTAACTGTAACCTAACATTGATAGATCTCTGTAACAATACAGAGTTTTAAATAGGAAAACAATAGAATCAATGATGCTAACAAAATCAAAACTAGCCCCAAGAACGTGTGTGTAAGCCACTGTAAGGATAACATCAGTAAAGCAAGAAAATCTATCCTTCATTACATGGATTTCCTATTTAAATAATCATGTTCTCATGTATGTTTCAAACAGCTAACTAATTCAAACAAGTAGTTTCTGGAAAATTGAGTAGTTAAAACCACATGGGCCACCAAAAAGTTGGTTCATGCAGCAACCAGCATCTGACAACACTGCAAGCATGCTCCAGCTGAGACCTACTGCACACAATACACACTACTTCGCCAACCAGCATGTGTCCCTTGCCATCCATCCACTACTAAAGGGACTTGTAACCAGACCCCTCCATAGGGAGATGACTGTGCTATGATTGAATAGCACCACATGCACGCACAACAAAGGATTCTAGCACCAGTGCCCATGGGCATTCCAGCCATTGACCAGCATGTCACATGCTGTACCAGCCCAGATGCTACATCATCCCCCCACCCACAAATACACACAGAGTCACAGACACATGCATTTAAAACTAAAACATGAAAAAACATGCCATACCGACCCACGCCAGGTGACCGGATTTGGCCACTAAAGTACATGCCTGCCAGCACATTACATGCTGGCCAGCGAAGGCCAACATATGAAAAGTTGACAGGAAGGCCAACATATGAAAAGTTGACAGACATGCACATACTGATGCATAGTGACCGTAGCCAGTAGATAAAGAGAGAGGTTTGAATATATTAAAACTCAAACAAAGGACTCGCACCTCTCTAAAGCTGGCATCACCCTACATAGAAAACAAAGAATAAACTAACTAGGGCAAACTTTCTATTTAAATAAACCATCCAATGAAAAGTACTAGAACATTGTAATAAAAGAGGGTGAGTCTTAGTGCAATGGTAAGGTTGCTCCATTGTGACCTACAGGTCATGAGTTCAAAATATGGAAACAACCTCTCTACATGCGGAGGTAAGGCTGCAACATCAGTTGGTTTTAACGAGCCATATTACCTTGAACTTCCAGTGAATATCTCCATTCTGTTGTGAATAGGAAAATCACAATATGGTGCCTTTATAGATAAAATTGTTCCCAAAGTTCATATGTACATCTTGCATTAATTTAACAATCCATCCAACATTTCAAAACAACATTACTTTAAAAAAAAAAATCAGCATCATAGTTACGAATAACAAGCCTCCTCCCAGAACAGTTCCATTTTTATCAAAATGAACTTCATCTACCTTGTAATTTTGTTGCAGCTTTAATTGTTAATTTTATGCTCAACTTCAAGATACCATTGCTGATATGTCAATTTCTCCATAATTTCTGGGTTTTTAAATATCAAAGGAACAAAAGCATTCTTGATGGCTGACACAAATAGACAAGCATTTGACCATTGTTAGTATACTAAGAGTAACAAACTCGAGATTGATTGCACCATGGCTTGGAGCCATGCTGCCTTCCACCTTGTCAGCTGGTGGCACATTAAAATGTTATTGACTATTTTTAAAAAGGAAAAGTCTACTGAAAGATGTGTAACATGATCTCTGCATTAAACAACGGTGCATCTGTCTTCTAATGGGAAAGTCTGCAAACCACAATTGCACTTGAACTAAACCTTCTCAGCACATGCCACCTGGAGTACGTCTTCTAATACCAAACACCCATTGAAAGAGGGAAATTGTATCTTTCAGCAATATTTTAAACTTCTTGTAAGCAGACCAGTATAGAGATGGATGTAAAAGACATTCTTTTATCCATTCATTCAACATCTCTCCTCAACAGCATCATTTGTTAAACAAGTCAGCTGTTCCATCATTTACATAATTTAACTGGTAAACCGATCCAGCCCCAATGCCCTTTTTACTGGTCAAATATATTATACTAATCAAATTAGTGAAGCTGATATACCACCATCACCTCTATGTATCAATTTACATATTACACCATCTGCACTCCCCTAAAATAACTTCTAGAAGTAAATACCCAAATAACCGTTAACTCCCTGCTGCTGATATATTCTCTACCATCCTTAATCCTCAAGCATCCATGCTGATCTAAAGCCTTATTTTTCTCTCACCATCTAACTATAGTCAGCCAGTCCTGATGTTAGAATAATGCTGTCTAAATCTGATAAATATATTTTCTTAGCAATTTATACCATTCAGTGCGTTATACTGAAATTATAAAAAAAAAGTGCACAGCAATCTTATGCAAAATAGCTTTGTCACACAAATGTTCTGCAACTAGTGAATATTCTCAAATTGACTTCTTCATGTCACAAATGTTCCGTTACTACGGAATATTCTCAAATTGATTTCTTTCTCATGTCTGCAATTTGTGGTTCTCTATTGCCATTTTTTCTCGTTATTTTCTTATCTCAGGTACCTTCTCTATATCAATCATATCTTTCGACTGTGTGGTGTTTCCAGCTTCCAGTTTGACTTTTTTGTCCATGTCGCGCCAACCACATAAGCTCAAAATGGCTCCATTTATGATACATGGATGTCTACTGAAATGAGATATCTTCTCACACATGGATTTGATCTTTAATTCTCAAAATCTGAATGAGCAAATCATAGATAGGCATAAGCTTATAAACAATTAATACAAAATCTGTTCCCTACTATGCAGTAAAATAGTTCTAAATCTAAAATTAGAACAACATCATCCTCTTCAAATCTACAATAAAGAGGCATTACAAAAGCAGATGAAAAAGTGAATACAAGAAAACAGTGCTACAGAGGTGAACAGTATCATGGATGTCTGCTCTATTGGTCATTTCCTTTCATAGAATATTTTCTTGGTGTTCAACCATGATAGCTTTGTATTGTCACATAAACATGGCATTTCAATCAGCTCTACAGATACTGATTTGCCATTCATTACAGGCAAAATATTGAAAACACTTTCTGTAGTCTCAAGGAAATAAAATGCGCTCACAATCCACACATTATTCAGATTCACTGAGTACCTTCCCTCTTCTTTTTGAAACCTTCAACACAGGCCCAGGCCTACCTCCTTATTGTTTGGGTCGTTGTTGCGCCTCGGTACACCATCTGAATCAGTTCTCATACACTTCGAGGTTGGCACATGCTTCGGAGATATCATGGATTACAGGGTAGAATAGCCCCTTAATTATGCTAAACAACTATTTGTAACCCAAGTTATGCCAGAAACAATAGGACATTACACACAAAACTTGAACATCCTTATAGTGTAGCCATCTAAACAAGATAGTCACTCTGCCAGAAAGGTGAAAGAGGTTTATTCTAATTTGTCCCAGAATTATGCTCTAAAATCATTCTAGTTAACCCAGTTAACTGGTTTATTCATTCTGCATAATTCTTCAGTTCCCATAGTATCGATCTTGCTAGAGTCATTCTAATTTCTAAGTTTCCTCATTCTGCCCAAATCCAACAAAGCATAGGAAGTCTTATATCTTTACGATCATCTTGAATGTTCTATAGTGGTTTTCTGGTTCATCCACACAAAAATTATGTATGATCACAACCACCAACAGGTAAATGTCAGTTGGGAGAATTTCAACAACCTGACATTTGTATGATCCAGTCGAGGCTGTCGAGCCAAATTCAGCTAGCAAAGTGACTCATTACATTTCCACTTTAGACCATCAAATTCACCAGCTACAACTAGCAATAGCATAACTGACATTGAGAACTGAATAGATTCAGACAAAACAAGCAATGTTGTCATGAAAAAGGTAATCAACTACTAGGTTGAGCCCATAAATCATAAGAAAAATAGGTTAGCAATAATAAAGGATAATGGACAGGAACCACACAATTTTTTCTTGGATGAGAAAAACAAGCATATTGTGGTCACTTATCTTGGGTCCAACTAAATGAAAGCATATAACTAAGAGGATGCTTGTTTAAAAATTAAGAAACCACATTAAAAATAAGTTTAAAAGAATCCAAAAATTGCTCAACTAGATATCCTAAGATCTGAAGAAAGACTGCATCTAAGAATACAGTGTTATGTTGAAACTAGAATATTAATATTCATATGATTTTACACCAATAGCCAAAAGTACTGAGAAAAGAACAAATTCAAGAATCCTCCGGAAACACATATGCAGCTGAAAACTCTATAGCACATGCATCCATTTACAAGGTGAATAGCAAATCAACATGTGCAGCAATGGAATTGTAGCATATATGAAATGGCAGGATGCCTTGTCAATCAGATAAATCTTTAAATGAATTCTAACTCATTACTGATTGGTGGTGTACGCAGTTGAATCTATCATGCATATATAGAATACACTGATTAACTATAACATAGCATGTTTAACAAATTGAATGAAGGTAACCATATGAATTCATGTTGATGACATGGCATACACTTCTGAGTTTGGAAAGATAAATGGCCCATACAACGAGACTTATGTCTGATATGGAATCTATTAATTGAGATAGAAGTTGTGAATACAATATAACTAACAAGCCTCACCATTTTTATTTGTGGTTTGTAATGCAGATCCTACTTTGCATTGGTTAGCACATCAAAACATTTTCTAAAATCAAGAAGCCTATTAAGAGATGGGAACACTATCTCTATGCATGTCTCAGCATATCCCAATGGAACGTTACTGAATCTTCAGATAGGAAGGAGAAAATGGAGAAGATTCATGGACCTGCACTAGGACTAGGACGGGTGGTGACCATGAGGTTATTTTGATGAGATCACATAAGGGTACTATATATTTACATGATAAAGTAATCAAAAAGTAAAGATACAATTATTGCTGCTATGGTGCTAACGAAAATCTTTACTAGTACACTTTCATCATCTTAAAATAGAAATGTAGTCCAAGCAAAAGTGCATACCAACAATAAACTTGAAGCCAAGATGAATGGTTAAAATAACTAAACAACCAAAAAGATTGTTGATGATCAAGAAGTATGGATCGCACATCTTTTATCAAAGGGTCCATGATTTGTCACATAGGTTTGACATTTTTTTCTTATTGTACTGTAACAGCCTTAAGCGCATAAAAGTTCCAACTACATATTTGCCAGCATCTGACCGTGCAAGAGGCAGTTCTCTCCTTTAATAACCTCTTTTGCAGCCCCTTATTCAAAAGCATAGGCAGATAGAACCAGATACCCATACACCCTTACACTCTCAAACATGAAACTAAACTTAGACCTAATTTCAACTTAACTGAATTTCTAGCACTAAATTTCTTCTCCATCAAGTCAACTGCCTCTATCCATTTGATTGTTGAAGTTCTAGATTGCAAATATTACATGTTTGCAATTTAAACTCATTGAGCCACTGCAGTAGATCCATAACAAAAATCATATTCCGAGACCAAATAATCTGAGTGCAGTAGAGCTACTTATTCAGAAGCGGCATATAAAATCAAGGTGATATTATCAAATGCAAAACCCAGGTGCATTATGGAAATTCAGAGAAGCTTTTGGCCATACTTTATGCTAAACAAGATCCAGGAATGACAGCCTTTCCTGGCTATTTGTTTTACACGATGAATTACAACTTATCTTTCTATTGACTTTGCAAAACTCATTTTGTAACATTTATAGTCCCACCTGTTCCAGAGAAAGGTTAGTGCATTTTTCTATTGTGCTGTTCATCTTATCAAGCACACAGCCATGCACTGAAGCAAAAAAATCTCCATGTGGCATAAGAGTAAATAACAAACGATATGCAGGTATTGCTTATGCTCTATCTTACTTCTTTGGAACATTCAAAGCTCTTTGGGGCAGCATCTGTTTGGTGTTTATCCTGCCAAGTCAGGCCTTGGGAAGTCAAGCCTTAATTTTGCAAAACATTCAGATGATACTGTGATTTGACTGTTGTTGACAATTTCTGTGATAATCTGTTAATACTAGTTGATCTTCTTCACTCATTATCAATATGAAACACAAGATTTTCTCCACCACATTTTTATGTAGGAAGAAAATTTATGTGGTCTGTGAAGCTTCCCATAAATCTAAAGGTCGAATAAATCACAGGGGCACATATAGTACATCTTCATAACCATGTCCTGAGATACGTCATCACCGCATTGCATATAAAGTGCTAATTACTTCAGGATAAACATGTGGCAATATTTTCATAGTCCATTTAAATCAGAGCCATGTAGCCTCAAGCTGGAGCATACGTAGAGTTGACCATAGTTCAAACTAACAAAACCAAGTTCAAATTACAATGCGTATATGGAGTTGACTAAAATTAACACATATAATCAGCATCCATAATGCATGTTCAGGATTACTGTGTCTCCAACATAACGAATCATTTATGAAAATGACTGTCGAGCTTCTGAGTTCACAAAATGCCAAAGGAATTGCAGTCTGGAAACTTGGGCTCTCCTTTTGGGCTGATCATATGCTTCTTTCATGGACTGTGGAGTGATCTAATGTACTGGTGCCAAAAGGACTGTTAAATTTCATGACAAAGCAACATCACAAATATTTAGAGTATAGAAAATATGCAACATTCAAACATCAAGAAGTTTAAGCCGACTAACTCTATGCCCAACTGCCCATTAAACAAGAAGCTCAGCAACATAAGAAACTACTTGATATTCACTGCACATACAAATCCACAGAATAGATTCTCATCGGATAATTCATGTTACCACATCTATTAGCGTCAGGAAACCACATATGCACAATCTTAGCAAGCATGTATTATTCGATCACAAAAGGGAGCTTGTGAAGATGCATAAAAGAATAAAAATGCAGTAATACAACGAATCTGTGTTCTTTCTTGGAGAGAGAGAGGGAGAGAGAGGGAACACTAATTTAAATAGAGCAATGTTACATACCCTCAGTTGTGTCCCACGCGACTCCTCCAACGAAGATTTTCTATCACACAAGAAAAACTAGGGTTATCTTCTGTTTCCCCGAATCACCCCAGCGGCATTTGATTGGGCCAACATGTGAACCCTACCAACCGCTAACCCTAGATCCAGGAACATCAAAATCTAACACAAGCTCAAACATTCAATCCAAGAAATCTACAAGAAACCTATGGCCTCACTACTAACCCTGACGAATAGGAAGTGCTATCCGGCTGTATCTCCTCGCCAGCACTATCTACCATTTCTATCCCCCTTCCCGGAGGCTCTCCTCCCTGTTCTCCTTCCCTCCTCCTCCTTCCTTTATTTTCCTTCTCCACCACCACGTCCCTCTTCTTCTTCCTCCTCCTCGACCTCTTCTTCTACCTCCTCCTCGACCTCTTCTTCTACTTCCTCCTCTACCTCTTCCGCACCGCTAATGGCGTTCGGCATCTCCTTCGCGACCTCCATGAGCCTCTTTCCTCTACCTACCAGACCTGCACAGGAGCAAAGGTTATTCCGCTAAGCCCTAGGGAGATCTAAGCCCCAGCAAAAATCAAAACCCTAGAGAAATTGACGCCCGATCGAAATACCTTCCCCTTATCTACCTAAGGTTCATACCACGATTTGCAGATGGATAGACTTGGAGGTGGGATCTCGATTCCTTTTATTCGGAGAGATTTGTTGGCGTGATGGAAGATAAAGCCTAGCGGATTCCCGGCACCGCTCCTCCGCTAGACGACGAATAACGGGGATAACATCCAACGGGCGGAGGCCACCGCTTAAATTGCGGTGGGGAGAGTGACGGTGTGAGAGAAGGAGGTTAATCTGTACCGCCGTCGCCCTGTTAACTAGCGTGATCCTTCACGGACTTATGTAAGGATTTCGCACAAGTTCATCAATCCGGACCGTTGGCGCGGGTAGCCTGCCAGAACCCGTGAAGGCATTTTATTCCGTCCCAAGACTCCTTGGTGGCATTCATTCAAGCGCCGGGGAAAAAAGGGAATGAGAACATTAATCGGTGTGCGAGAGCAAGTTAAGGACACTCATCCCCACCTAATTTTGGATCATGCAACCCGTTTTGAGTACAATCACCTTTTCAATACATAAACACACTTCCATGAAGGATACGCACTTGCAAATCAACCATGATACATGGCAAAACTTAGTCACGATAAAATAAATTGTTAAAGATATTTAGTTTATTATTATTTAATAAATTATGTAAATATCCCTTCAAATTTTTTAATTTACGATTACACCCGACATACTTCAATTTTTGAATGAACCCAAAAGCTAAGATAATGTGGCCTAACCAGTAAGTATGAGTGTGAAATGTCTAATGTACCATCAAATTTTTATTCATGCTAAAAATAAATTTTTTTAAACAAACTAACAAAATATTTATGAAATTTTGTATCTAAACTTATCTCACGTGGCAATCAAATATTCACGGATCACTGATATTGATGGTTAGGTCATATTGCAATCAAAATTTAAGTTTTGAAGTTTAATTAAAAATAAAATTTTAAGATGTAAATATAATTATGAAAAGTTGATGAGATGTTACTATAAGTTCGTATTGCTTATTTTCTCTTTTACAACTTTATCTCATATTTGAGATATTAATTTAGATGACTATGGGAGGAGAATTGGTATGTCGATGCTTATTTTAGGTAACTTTGCCATGCATAGTGGAGATAGTCATTGGAGCTACATTGCTCATATAATCTATTCTATGCAGGACATGGATCATATTTGATTGTTAGTTTTTCCATTCAAGATTTGCATGCATTTAGGCATGTATCAATTTATACAGGTCATTGAATCCCTAAATTTATGGCACATGCATTGATATATGCTAAAGAGGCAACTTGATTATGCAATGCCTCCTTTACCATCACCAACCTCAATGACTAAGTATATAGTCTCTAATATTTATCTAGGAGGATCACAAGACCTAGTGTGGACCACTTTGAATGGTACAAAAGGATCGGAGGACAAGGCCTAAGAGTGAGATTATTTGTTATATAAAGAAGCTGGATAGTACGGTCTAACTTGGCCATGCGGTGTTTGATTGAGATTTTTTTTTATAAAAAAAGATAATCTTTCAAATCATACAATATGGCACTACCTCTTAAAGGATATGGTGCACTAAACGATCAAAATCAAATTCCATTGTTTGGGCCTCGAAATAGGTCAATTAAATCTAAATTTTTTTTTTGAAAATTTTTATCAAAGTAGATCACTCAATCCATAAAAATTTGGATAGAGTGGCTAAAAGATAAAATCAATATACAAGTTAAGATCTATCTTTTATACGACTTTAACTTTTTTCATATTTATTTACATTACTCATATCTACTATAGAAAAACTATGTGCTATTCAAACTAGAAATAAATTAGACTTTAATTATGCAAAAACGAATCTCACTACTATAAATGAAGATTGTATCTTAGTTTATGATTCATCAATGAAAGAAAATCGAGATTTAGACCATATCTTTGTCAATCTTACTAATATTCTCAAAAGTTTAAAGATTTGAATTGGACGAATTGAGAGAATTACCTTAGTCTCCATGATTGGATCAAATACCGAATAAAAGTTATCACATCTCCATTTGCCATCCGGTTTTCGATTCATGCAATTCTTTCTTCTTGGTCGAGTGCACGGGTGTAAGAGAAAGAGGGTGGGGAGATAAGAAAGTTTTTCACCCATGTAGTATTGATTGTCCTCAACTTAGTCCTCTTTTTCATCCTCTAGTTTTATGTTAGGTATGTTGCTTTTCATAATAGGCGATATGGGTTGGATACAAAAATCATGAAATCCTACATAGGAAGGAAATAGAAACTCATTTGTTCTTTTTTTTTTTTTGCATGGTAAGTTTGCTCTTATAATTAGATCGATCATATTTTACATAGCTTGATCATCTTAAATATACATCATAGACCAAATATAGGAAACCATCAAAACTAGAGTCAATGCACACACATTAGCACATGGAAACAAGCCTAGTCAACATCAGTTAAACTTATAACGGCAATTGATGTAAGGGGCAAGCCTCAAATCTTCCACTCCGGATAGGAAAAAAAGGAAGAAGGCTTTTATGTTGCCTCATTGAGCTTATCCTTCCATCATTTTTCACCCCTCTCGTGTCCCATTTGGTTTCCTAACAACCACCTCGGCATTCCCGTTATCGTCATTTTCATCCTTATCACATATTCTTTACATTCATGAAGTCGTGGCCCTTCTATCTCTTACAGTGAATGCCAAAAGAGTATGGAACTCGATCTTAAGAGCATCCAGGAAAGAAGAGGAAATGGAAAGGAAATAAACATAACTATTTCCCTTATGGTGACGTACGAGATTTAGAGACAGTTAATGGTGTTGTAGGAGAGGAGCATCATGAAGCAAGGAATGGGGAAAGGAAGGAGATGCAAGTTCGATGAAGAGGATAAAATTGATAGTGATGAAGAAGATAGATTAGGTTCAAAGAAAATTTGACGCTTACCAGAAAAACAAAAAGAAAATTTGATGCGGTGTACCTGGTCGACCTAGAGGGTCAGAGACGCAGGGGTCTTCGGCGCCTCGTGCCGTCTTTAGGAATGATAACCTTGGTACTTAGAAAGGGGATGGGGGAACAAGAGATCGTGGACTCAAATCAAATCCATGAAGTGTTCTTTTAATTTAAGTCTAATCAGGGATCGGAAGGTAAATTTTTCGTTGCGATCTCTTCATCTTTTCCGTTAAGTTACGGCGCTGGCTTTCCGTCTCTCGTCCCGTTAGCTGGCGTGGTAAGCCAGCTTGACGCCCACGTTACCCGCGCTGTCCGCGCGTCCTACTCCACGTGGGCCACGAAGTAGATTTAACGGTCCCATTCTCAAGTGAGTCACATACGACCGTTGGATCTCCTGTTGCGTGCATCGCACTCCACCTGCGTTTCGCAGACGCCAGCTGGACACCGCGTACTTTCCACCGCCGATCCCTTTTTTTTACTTATATAACTTCGAGTCCACATCCTTCCTCGTTCTCTCCCCACCGGATCTGAAGAAGGGGGAGAGAGAGGGACGCAAGGGGCGATGGGGAAGTCCTCCGTCCCCGTAGCTCTGATCTACGTTACCCTAGCTGTACTCCTCCTCGTCCTCCTTTCTTTGGCCCCCAGCCACCCTCAGCGCCCTCACCGCCGCCTCAAGCTTCGGTCCTCCTTCTCGTTCTCCGCCCACCCGCCGCCCACGACCGCCGGATTCCCTTCGACCCCATCATCGCGGACATCGAGCGCCGCCGGGAGGACCGCGAGTGGGAGCGGACCCACTTCTTCCCCACAGCGGTGGCGGCGATTCCGCCCGGCCATGGAGGCCCAACCGGAGTGGGAGGACTTCATCGACGCCGAGGACTATATCAACGACGAGGACCGTTTCAACGTCACACATCGCATCATCGATCTCTTCCCCAAAATTGACGTTGGCCCCGCTGACGGCTTCGTAAGCTCCGACGAGCTGGCTCAGTGGAACCTCAAGCAGGCGGAGAAGGAGGTGATGCACCGGACGGAGCGGGACATGGAGCTCCATGACAAGAACCGCGATGGATTCATCTCGTTCGACGAGTACGATCCCCCCAGCTGGGCCCACCGGTTCTATGGTCAGTAAGAATCGATCCCTAAATATGTTGGTTCTTGAATGGTATGCACATTCGAAGTTATTTATTTTCCTTAACTCCTTTCCTCCTTTTCTCCCCTTTGTTGTTGCTGTTGGTAGAATTCTTTAAGTGTTTTCTTCAAAAAGATTGCTTCTTGATTTACCTACCGAGTTACCAAAGCAAACCCTAGTTTGCTTTTATCTTTCTTTTCTTGGTTTAATTAAATATTTTAGAGCGCTAGGCCCTTGTTGGTAGTTGGGATCGCAGCACAGGGACAACTGGGGCTAGTGGCAAATCTACATGCATTAATTGTCACAGTTGTTGTTGGCGTACTTTGAAAATTTCAGCCTAAGTGATAGGTTTAAAGGTTTTATTAAGCTTTTTGGACAAGATATGATATTAACTTTAGCAATATTTTTTTTCGAGGTTGGAAAAGTTGGAAAAGAAAGATTCAGAAGCATGGCGATGATAATACAAGGGTCCTGTTAATGGATGCCCTAGGCATTTCTTATGAACAATGCCATGCTTATCCTAGTAATCTGTCGGAATCTGATTGGAGTTCAAAATGTGATTAACGGATTATACTTCTTAAGTTGTATGCGAACCCTATATTTCCTACTTCATGCTTCAAGAAAACAGATTTCAGCCACTTGTATGGAGATACAAGAGGAATGGGTGTGATATAAAGCAGTGGGTGGTGGAAATATTATGGCGCTTTTGTAGGGAAAATCATTAGAGAATATCTGACGCCCAAAGGATTTAGTTAAGCATAGCTAGATCCCCAAATGAAAAAGAAACAGATTACTACTTAAAACCTAAAATAGGTAATTATCCATTAGCATTTCTCTAAATGTGAGAAATTGAGGATACTGTAACATGAGATGCAAGAACTTTTGAAAAATAAGTTGCATTTATTCTTGATATTGTAACTATTTAATGTACTTTAATTTGGTAACAAATGCCTTGATAAAGCATTGATCAAAATGCTTGCAGTATTTTTTGTATAAAGAATACATCTTCTTGGCAAATTATCTGAACGGTAACAGCTGCTTCCTCTCTCCCTCTCTAAACCTTCTAACATGTTTCATGTAATTGTTTTTCTAATTCATGTTAAAAGCCATATTGAAGTTGTTGTCTCTTCTACCCTTTTTGGGTTTCCTTCTTTACCTTTTGTTGGGAAAAAAAAAAAAATCTATGCAAAGTAATCACAACAGTCTCCTCCCAAATACTCCACACATCTATTTTATGTTTTACCTCCGGGCAAGTTGTTATTTTTGACCCAACCCTACTGTTATCTTTAAATAAAGAAGATGTATGTGGCCTTTGTTAAATGAAAATTGTTGGGGTTGGGATAAATTTAGCATTTGAGGTTCTTTATTTAAACCTACATACATAAGATTGAATTTATAGGAACCTGCAGGAACTCTTACACAGACAAGACACATATGTAGTTTGATTCCACTTTAGATAACCTTATTTATGTGCCATCATTTCCTATTTCTTGCCAGATAGCAATTCAACTGATGATAAGGTGGGTTGGTGGAAAGAAGACCACTTCAATGCTTCAGATGTGGATGAAAATGGTCTTCTAAATCTAACTGAGTTCAATGAGTATGTTTGCCACTTATGTTTATCTGTGATTTCCACCTCTGAGCTTTCGCACTGATATTTCTGGATTCTGTTCCTTTTAGCTTCCTACATCCAGCGGACAGTCGCAATTCAAAGCTGATGCATTGGTTGTGTAAAGAAGAAATAAGGTGCAATTTTTACTGCTTAATGTTAACTTATTTTGGGATGAAATTATTTATTGCTGACAAATAGTACTTCTAGCGCTACCTTGCATGCTTTGTTATATACGCTTGGAGATATAGTTATTTTTATATATTAACCTCAGTAAAACTTATGCATATGTACATCTCAATATCTCTCTATATACAATTGTGGACATTATTTATAGATAACTTATAAATTGGAAAATTTGATGAGCATGTTTGTTGAATATGTTTTTTTTGTCACGGATAGATAACAATATCCAATTTGATCTTAATTATCAATGGATTCATTTAGCTTTTCATATTTGAGTTTATAATGCATAGAATATTCACAGATAAATTCATAGAATGTATGCATAGATGCGTTAGATAGTCTTTATGTACACTCATCTCACTCAAAGGTAGATTTAAGCAATTGTTGGGTTAGGTGAGGTTCAAGGTAGGTCATAAGCCAACATCAAGCTAGAGATCTTTAGCTAGCTTAGTCAAACTTTAGGCCTGAAATCCAAAGGCTAATATTGACCTAAGATTAGACCATAAGGCTTGGCTCCCACTTGATTGGGCCATGTTTTTCCCTCGCCCATGCCATCATCTCTAGCCTCCCCATTTCTTCCTTCATTCTTTTTCTTACTCCCTTTTATGGGCCAACTTCCAATAGCATGCAAAATCGAAAGCCTAGCGCACCCGTCTTCCCGATAGCTTCCAATGTAATAAACAGCTTTGTCAGAATTCCTAAATACTTAACCCTAGGTGCATCTTGCAATAGGAAGGGAAAGGAGAGGTGGAAAAATAATAAGATAGAGGATTTAGGGTTGGTGGGTTAGTGCCTTGATGCCTTTGCAAGCAGGGGACTTCATGGTGCTTGGTGATTATAGAGAGGACAAAGGTGGGAAAGGGAACGAGATTAGATAAAAGAGGCTTCAGAGTAGGAACAAAATCAGGGATGAACAACCAAAGATAAAACTATTGTCTAATACATTTCATAAAATCATCAAACGAGGTTAGGTTGGGGATTTGATTAGACTTGGATCACCAACAAGTTGATCATGTTTAGAGATTTGGGCTTAGCATGGCCTTTTTGGCTTAGAATGCCGACCCAAGCTAAGGTCGGTAAAATATGACCCGACCTATCAGTCCAATCCGTGTTTGATCCATCATAAATAGATTTGAGTTTAGGCTAAGCGGATTCGGATCATAAACAGGTCGATCCGTTTAACCTATTTAATATTTGGGTCGGATTTGGATTTTAGATATGTGGCCCATTTAACCCTTTTAATATTCAGATCGGGTTGAATCAGATCATCCATTTAACCCATTTAACTAGTTTAAGATATGTTTAACCTATTTAAAACTTGCTTAACCTATTTTTGATCCATTTAACCCGACCTATTTAACCTGTTAAAAATTTATTTAACCTATTTAATGCATTTAACCTAATTTGACCCATTTAACAAATGGATTAGGCGGGTCGGGCTAGGTCGGGTTAGATCGGATTATCTGTTTAATAAACAGATCGGCTTCATGTCTAGATTTTGACCTATTTAATAAATAGGTCGGATTCGGGTTAATGATTTTATGATCCGACCCACATCGATCTGACCTGTATCCAACCTGACCCAACCCAATTGTCACCCTAAACCAAGCATGTTGGTATTTGGCCAGATAGGTTGGGTTGAGCTAGAGATGCTTAGGTCTTAGCAAGTTTAGCTAACTTATCTTTTAGACTTAGTCTAATTCACATAGACCTTTAGTGAAATTCTTGTTTTGGATGAAAGAGCCCAGCGTTCTGTAGAGATCTAGATCTAGAGTGTCTAAGGTGGGGTGCATTGTTTAGTGTAGCTTTGATGGTTGTTTGGGTGGGGAGTGGTTACTTTCAAGGATTGCTATAGGTGGTGGAGCTATGAAATGAAAAAGGTATAGGAGGGTGGGAGAAATTAAGAAGATGAAGTTGTTTTGTCTGAGGATATAACAAAGTCACAAAACTTGTTTATGCTAAGTTTAGAAGGGTCAAGCTAAACACAAATGTATTTTCTCAAACATAGAAACTACGTTAACCCACAACATTGAAGAATCGGTTGGTTGTTAACTGATATAATTTTAATTATCCCTAACACCATCATTAGAGGTCATGAAAGCCATTATGTCAGTTTTGAAATGACCACTTGCTTGTATGCATAGGATGCTCGATTTTAAAAAAAAAGCTGATTTAGTTGGTTCAAATCCAGAATAATCCAATTGAAGTCTTTGCTTTTTGACGTTCAAATATGAATTCAAAGAGGTTTGCTATGCTATAGCATAGATCGTTTAGAGTAGTGCAAGAATTTAAATATAAAAGAACGGTAAAGTGGAGAGGACAAATTGGAGAAATAGATGGGAGAGAGGAAGAGGAGAAAGTCAAAGGAGGGTTGTAGCCTTCCTATAACCAAGGTCCACAAAATCTGGTACCAGGAACTGTATCGTTGCATTACTGGTACGGTACGGTCTATACGAATGATGCATGCCAGTACTGACAGGCTCTCGACACTCTTTTCTTGTTCCCGGCTATGGTACCATCAAATGCCGGCAATAAGGGTAAAAATGAGTGGTAAGGGATGGTTCCATTTGATTCGAACCAGTATGAACTGGTTTGGCTCACATGCTAGGTATTGTACTGATGATATAGGACATAGCAGCACAAGTCAGTATGTTGGACCTTGGTTAAAACCTTTCAAAAAATAGGACTTCTCTAATAGAGTTAGCCAGCTAACAACACTTTATGGGTTGACTGCATGCCATGTTGACTGACAATAGGACTCCAAAACTCTACAAAATTAATCTTAAAAAAATGACATGAAAACTATCACAAAAGTAGAAAATATAAATACCTTGAAAAACTTCCCTGTCATGTTTAAATTTTTGAGAGCATCAACATGGAACTTCATCAAACAAAGGGTTGGTTATAGAGCGGTACTCAAAACTGAGAAAGCTCTATTGGAAATTGATTCCAGCTGTTTGAGTAGTTTTTATTCCTAGCCTAATTTAAGAATGGAAATTGGCAATAGAGGGCCTTCAATGAAGCTCATATGGCTAGTTGCCTTTGGCAGGGAACAAGATCTATTCTCTTGATCGCAATTTAAGCTCATGTAATCAAGATGAAAGTTTCCAATGTTCCCCTAAACTTGCAAAAGTTGTAGATGAAGGGGTAACATGTAAGAGGTAAATGTAACTCAATCCCAATAAATAATCTCCAAAACAACTTAAAAATTTTCAAAAGTGCATGAAAAGCAGATGGAATGCCTTTTGGATAATAAGCTTTCCATGGTTCAATGATATGATCATGTAGAACCAACTGGATTGACCAAATGTTCACATCCTTGAGAGTTGAGACCATTACCTGCTCTATCTTATGTAGTACTATATCTTTATGCATGTCCATTAAATTGCTTAGGCTGCAACTAGATGTTGAATACCTTAGTTTGAGCACTTTTTTGGATTCAAGGTTTCAAACTGTGGCCACTGCATGTGGCAGCCAAGGTGCTGCATAGTTCTTTCATGGTATGGCAGGGTTTTTTTTTTAATTTAAATTATAAATTAATTTAATAATAATATTAAAATAAATTCATACAAATAGACATAAAAATGGAAACATAGAAATAGCTGAATAAAAAATAGAAAAAAGAGAGAAATATAGAAGAGTCAAAGAGTTGCATATTTAGGGCTTGGGCTTATGTGGTTCACTAGAGCACCCAAATATGTCCCTTCCATAAAGAATGGCAGCCTAGGCACCATGAGAGGCCATCAAAGGGCCACATATCCATGTGCTTTCGCATAGACCACTTTTTGTACAGTTCCCCTAAAAGGATCTGCAAAATATGTTGCAGATAGATAGGTATTTGTGAAGTGAATTTTAGTGATGGTTGTGTATCTTCATAACCAAGATTTTAAATCTCATGGAATGGGATTGTTCTGGTTTCCATGGAATAGGATGCGCTGCCATTTTGTCCTATCTCGACACTTGGGACAACGGATGTTCCAAGATGTCTTGATTGGGATGTTGGGACGTTAATGGAATGCCCTATCCCGACACAGGGGATGGTATCCCATCCCGGTGTCTCGCGGGATGTCCCGTTGGGATCTGAATCCTTGTCCATAACTTCTACTTAGTCCTCACTCACATAAATGATCCCACATCATAAATATTGTATTCGCTTTTTTAAGTCCTATATGATCAAGAAGTTTCCTTATGGTACTTTCAGAGGGATTTCAAAGAGACAGGCTGAGTGCAAAATGGATGATGAGATAGATGTCAAAAAGCTTTATGTCTTCTTTGATTTTTCAGGGGTTTTAATCATTAATTAGGAAGGCTCATGTAAGTCGAGCGGCTCCTCATCAAAGTTCTCAAACACATCTATGAACTGCTAACACATTATATCTTCATGCTCCTGGAAGTTATGTGAAGTTTTTCTTCTCCTCTGTGGCTTGCTTCTTAAGAATTGAACCAAAGTCACTCCATGTAGGATGAGATGCCCTGATGCTGGACCAACTAGCTGCAGTTTATTCATATGCTGTGACTATTGGTTTGTACTTCTTTCCATGAAAATCACATAGGTGATGCAATGACCTAGATTCTGATACTATCTAGACCTAGTTTGGTTTAGTGGGGAATCGGGTTGCAGAGATGATGAAAATACAGGACATTGGAGGAATGAATAAGATACTATGTATAAGAAGAGTTGTCAAAAGGACTTTCCACACATAGAAACAAACCTCTTTAAAGAAATCCCCGAAAATAATTGTCAATGCTACATTTTGTGTTGCTTTTGCATAAAATTATAAAGGTACAAGCATAAAATCATTTTTTTTTAATCCTCAAGAACTTGTAGTTTAACTATGATTCTTTGTATATGATTCAACTGAAATGTTCCAATTATTTGAACTTTGCTATATTAAGAACTTTACTGGAATAACAACCTTTGAATGTTATCCTAGTCATACTAAAGTATGGCTTGAGTCAATTGACTACTCTAGTCAACAGAATTTGTTCCATGTTTTTGAATCCAGAAAGGCACCATCTATTAAAGGTTGAGAACATCTTTAGAGCTTTAATCTTGCTTCAACATAGGCCTGAAACAATATATGCATGAATTTGTGACTTTAAAGAAGCAACTGGCTTATTTATTATTTTTTTGATTTTCTACGAGCAGGCAAAGCAAATAGGTCTGTTAGAATCATGGTGAATATTATAATGAGTTGTCAAGATCATGACTACTATGGTAGCATGACCACAGAGATTCTAAGATCAAAATATCATAGCTATTATGATCGTAAATATCATGATTATTATGGTAGTGATTATCATGGCTATTATGGTAGCATCACTATATAGATTTCAGGGTCAAATTTATCATATTTATTTGATTGTGATTATTAGACACAATTGTATAGCTACCATATCTGTTTGGATACAATTGTAAAGCTACCATAGTAGCTATTCCATTTTAGTATATTTAAAAGGTTGTATTCATGAAGTTGATTATGAGAAATACAACATTATCTTTTCTATTAATATGGTATCAGAGCATCAGGTTCCATAACCCTAGCCACCGCCCATCTCCACCACCTCAAACCACCACTACCGCCTCCTCCACCACCCACCGCCTCCCTTCTTGATCCCACCCTCTATTTTTTGACTTTTTTTCCTTCTTTTCTTCTTCTATACAGCGTAGGTATCTTTCCTATGTCGTGTGAAGGTTATCTGGCTGTCTTTCTGGCTATCTACTAATCACGGAAGCGGTACACTACCCGTGATTCCCTTGGCTGCCACCCCTCTTTCATAGTCTGGCTGTTTGATTATTTTTATCCTCTTCTCTGACTACTATGGCATCCTCAAATGACGACAACAACAATTCTTGACACTTCTGACTCTCGATTCTGACAATGTGATCAAGAATCTAATGGCAACTACAGTGAAGCTTAATGGCACTAACTATCTTTTGTGGGCCCAATCGTTCAAACTATTTATTGGTGCCAGTGGAAGGTGCAGTACTTGACTGATGATCCTCCAAATTTCAACAATCTTACCTATGAAGACTGGCTGGCTAATGACTGTTGTGTTATGTTATGGTTATTGAATGGCATGGAAGAGAAGGTTAGTGCTAGCGTCATGTTCTTAAAGGCGGCTAAGCAAATCTGGGACACCCTCAAAGAGATGTATGGGTATGAGAAGAATATCTCCAGAGTATTTGAACTCTATGAGCAATTCTTCACACTGCAGCAAGGTGATAAGCCTGTAGCCGATTACTATGCCTCTCTGAGAGGTATTCTTGATGAGTTAGATTCACATCAGCCTTTAATCTTGGATTTATAAAGTTAAAGAACTATCATGAAAGTCTGGTGGTTGCAAAATTTGTCTGGATTGAATCCATCTTTCATCAAATTCGTGGTCAGATTCTTGGTAGTGATTCAATTCCTTCTCTATTTGCGACTTTTTCTAGAGTTCTTCGTGTCTCCATTGGAACATCAGCCTCCACTGCCACATATCAGATGAAGCATTCGGCTATGGTTGTTGGCGGTCGTGGTCGAGGCCGTGGTAGAGATTCAGGGGGAGGCTGTAGTCATCGTCCGCTCACATTTGACAAGGGACCACGTCACTGTTCATATTGTGGGCACAACAATCATGTGTCTGAGAAATGCTGACTCAAGTTTGGCAAATCTGATTGGGCGCAGTCAGTCTTTACCGAAACTACGACTGATACTCCTGTTCCACCACCATTGGCTTCTTCTGGCATGATGCAGATTTCACAGGTCGAGTATGAGAAATTTCTTCAATTCCAATCTACTCAATATGCACAGACAGCTACTTACACCACTACTCCAGGTACTGATGTGTTTATTGCTTCCTTTGCTACTTCCTGGGTATTAGATTCAGGAGCATCATCTCATATGATAGGTATAAAAATCAATTTCACTTTCTTGTCTACTTTTAGTTCTATTTCTTCTGTTGCTGTTGCTGATGGCTCTTCTTGTCCGATTCTGGGTGGAGTTGTTCATGTTTCCTTATCATTTTTCTTAAATCGTGTGCTTTATGTTCCAAAATTTTCTGTTAGCCTTTTGTCCATTAGCCAACTAACCAAATCTAAAAATTGCTCTGTGACATTCTTTCCTACATATTATGTTTTCAAGATCTACAGACTGGGACGAGGATTGGTTTGGAGTGTGAGAAAGGTGGCCTCTATTATCTTGACAATGGTGCATCTTCCAATGTTTAGCTATGGTTTCTTCATTGTCGTCTCTCTCTCCATTATTGTGGCACTGTCGATTAGGTCATCCTTACAGAAGCTAAAATAAGTTTTGCCTTTTAAGTCATCTGTATCTTCTTTAGAGTGTGCGTCTTGTCAGTTGGGTAAGCATCATCGTTTTCTTATCTAAGTCGAGTCAATAAACGCAGTTCCGTTCCTTTTGAGTTAGTTCATTTTGATGTCTGGGATCCATGTCATTTTCCTTCTGTTGCTGGATTTAGATATTTTATTATTTTTATCGATGATTATTCTAAAATGACCTAGGTGTATATATTGAAAGACAGGACACAAGTTCCTGATGTTCTCAACATCTTTTATAATGAAATAAAATCCAGTTTTCCACATCCATTCATATTCTTTGCATTGATAATGCTCTTGAATTTTTGAAGCATGATGTATCTCAATTCTGCTATTCCCATGGTATTTTACATCAGACTATTTGTGCCCACATTTCTCAACAAAATGGTAGTGCTGAAAGAAAACATCGGCACTTACTAGATGTCGCTCACACTCTCATGATTCAAATGCATGTACCCAAATATTTATTGGCAGATGCTGTTTTGTCTGCTTGTTATTTGATTAACCGAATGCCATCATCAGTTCTCCATGAGGATATCTCTTATCTATATCTCTATCCTAATAAACCCATTTTCTCCCTTATTCCACGTGTTTTTGGGTGTCTGTTTTGTGCAGGATCTTCGTCCTGATCTTGATAAATTGTCACCCAAGTTAGTCAAGTGTGTCTTTATAGGGTATTCACGGACTCAGAAAGGATATTATGGGTGTTATGATCCGGTGCCTAGAAAGTATCACACATCTGCAGATGTTATCTTTTTTGAGTCCACTTCTTATTCCCTGATGGATCTCCAAACCTCACTATTGAGCATATTCCTCTTCCTCAATCAATTGAATCCGTGCCTATTCGTGTTACGGCTAAATCGTTGCAGGTGTATACTAGAAGATATAGATCTCAGGCACCTGTCTCTACTCAAGCTGATTCCTCACCTTCAGCTGGAGATCCAAGCCATCAACAACCTGAATCTCCTGTGACTACCTCAGATTTGGATCTATCTATTGCTCTCTGTAAAGATTAACAATCTACCACAGCTCATCCTATTTTTCATTTTGTTTCCTATGATCGTCTTACCCTTCCTTTAGCTAGTTTGCCTTGTCCCTGTCATCTGTATCTGTACCTAGGTCTTACAAGGAAGCTTTAGATAATCCAGCTTGGAAGACTACTATGGATGATGAGATGGCCGCTCTCCTCTCCAGAGGTACATGGGATCTAGTTGATCCTCCTACTGGTTCTGAAATTATTGGTTGTAGATGGGTATTCACGGTCAAATATAAGCCAGATGGGACAATAGACAGATACAAAGCCAGACTTGTTGCAAAAGGATTTACTCAGACTTATGGCGTTGACTATTTTGAGACCTTACCAGTTGCTCGGCTAAATTCCATCAGGATGATCATCTCAGTTGTTGTCAACAAAGATAGGCCTATGTTCCAGCTAGATGTCAAAATGCTTTCTTGTATGGTGATTTGCAAGAGGAGGTATATATAATGCAACCTCCTGGGTATGTTGTTTAGGGAGAGAACATGGTGTGCAGACTTAAGAAGGCAATTTATGGTCTCAAGCAGAGTCCTCGTGCTTAGTTTGACAAGCTCAACCAAGTTGTTATGGCATTTGGTTTTCGTAAGTGTAACTCTGATCACTTTATTTTTGTTCATCGAAACTCTGCAGGAACTGTTATTTTGGCTGTTTATGTTGATGACATACTATTGATCGAGAGTGATCTAAGTGGAACAGAGGAACTAAGGAGTACTTAAAACGGCATTTTGTTACCAAGGATATAGGGAAGCCTAGATACTTTCTTGGAATAGAAATTACACACAACAAAAAGATGTGTTCTTTTCTCAAAGAAAGTATGCTTTAGATTTATTACAGGAGACAGGATTATTTGGGTGTAAATCTGAAAGTACTCCCATTAACATTGATCCAGAGTTCTGGGCTGGAGATGTAGAATTATTTGAAGATGTTACACGATACAGGAGGTTGATAGGCAAACTCATTTATCTCACTGTTACTGGACCAGACAGCCTTTGCAGTGGGGTTGTAAGTCAGTTTATGCAAAAGCCTAAGGCAGTTCACTTGAAAGCAGTTTTAAGAATATTAGCTTATGTTAAGAATTCACCAGGGAGAGGTCTGCTGTACAAGAAGTATGGACATCTTAGAATTGAAGCCTATTCGGACTCTGGATATGCAAGAGATAAAGAGGACAGAAAATCCACATCAGGATACTGCACGTATGTGGGAGGTAATCTTGTAAGATGGAGAAGTAAAATGCAGAATGTTGTTGCCAGATCTAGTGTCAAGGCGAGTATAGAGCTATGGCTCATACTACTAGCGAGATGATGTGGATAAAATTCTTGATGTCTGAGCTTAATTTGATAACCCTGATCCTATGCCTATGTGCTGTGATAATCGGGCAGCCATTTATATTGTCAGTAATCCTGTGTTCCACGAGAGGATCAAGCATATTGAAGTAGATTGTCATTTTGTAAGAGATGCTGTGATGAACAAGATTATCAGAACACCGTTCACTCCATCATCCAAGCAGTTAATTGATATTTTGACTAAGTCTCTGCCTTCTGGTATTTTTAACTGTGTAATAAGCTGGGTATGTTTGATATATATGCTCCAGCTTGAGGGGGAGTGTTAGAATCACGGTGAATATTATAATAAGTTGTTAAGACCATGACTACTATGGTAGCATGACCACAGGGATTCCAAAATCAGAATATCATGGCTATTATGGTCGTAAATATCATGACTATTATGATAGTGATTATCATGGCTATTATGGTAGCATCACTATAGAGATTCCAGAGTCAAATTTACCATATTTATTTGATTGTAATTATTAGACACAATTGTATAGCTATTATATCTGTTTGGATATAATTGTAAAGCTACCATCCTAGCTATTCCATTTTAGTATATTTAAAGGGCTGTATTCATGAAGTTGATTATGAGAAAGACAACATTATCTTTTCCATTAACAAGGCCAATATCTCCATCATTTACTATTTCTATCCACGGTGATCATTGGTTCTCTAAATCTAGTCTATCCACAGGATACTAATGCTGCCACAAGCCTTTAGTGTCTATTAGGCAAAGCTTTGTGTTCCAGGACAAGTTTATGAAGAAATAGGAAGTTTTTACAGATTAGGAAGCAGGAACCATGTATGATTTTATGGCATATAAAGTTTTATAATTGTTCTTATGTTCTAGGTTATTTTACAAATGCTGTATATGCAAGCATGGCCTATTCGTCATGAAGCCTTTGGCCATTGGTCCCATTAGTGGATTTACAAATGATTGAAAACTTCTAGGTAATTGCCTTCAAGTTGCAATTTCATAGTATTGTAACTTGAGATTCTATAGAAAATGGTAGTTTAGCGCACTTACAGTAAGAGCATCATTTATGATGGGTTTGCTAATTGGACTTACTTTCTTTTCAGGGAAAGAGATAAAGACAGAGATGGAAACTAAGTTTTCAAGAATATTTTAATGGGTTATTCGACTCACTTCGAAATTATGATGAAGTTTACAATTCTACAGATCAGTCTGATACTTCAGTGGAGGCACCAGCTAAGAAATTATTCTCACAGCTTGACCAAGACAATGATGGGTATGTGTCACGGGATCATGTATTTGTTATATTAAATAGAGTATCAAGCTTATTTGGCATATTCAAGCTTGATTTCTTTTCAGATTGTTGTCGGAAGATGAACTACTACCTGTAATTGGTAATCTTCACCCATCAGAACATTACTATGCAAAACAACAAGCTGATTATGTTCTGACGCAGGTAATGTCTAACTAAGTATGTATATTTTTTAATTGTTATATTTTGCTCTGTGCTTACAAATAGCAAATGAAATACTGCTGATTGTCTTCGATAGCATGTATGTCATCTCCCAGGAACAAACAAGTAATTTCTTTTTGATCGTCAAAAAAAGAGTCAAAGGTGTTCTCTTTTCCGTAGCAATTTTTTTCTAGTGATAGAGATCAACCACTACTATTGTAGTGAAACTAATTGAAATTTGTTTATAGTTCATTCAATTCGATCACATGTTTACCCAAGTCCATGGCCTATTGCTACTAGTGTGACAATGCAATGTCAATTGTTTGGATTCTTCTGTCACTATATCCTGTTATATATGAGAGTTTATAAGAATTTTTAGATAGCTACTCTTTTAGTTTTTCTTTCTCCATCTCAAGCGCCTGTGCTTTGGATCTGAAGAACTGGAATATTTGTTAGCTTTTCAAAATTTATGTTCCTTATCTTCCTCAATGTTTTTTCATGGCATATGTTTCTAGTTTTATCTGTTTTGTTATAATTCTACGAGTCTACCTGATCGAGGGTGTGATTTTAGAGGACTTACCAGACTTACTGGGGCGAGTTGTGTACTCTGCACGGCCAGGCAGTGGGCAATAACTAAGTGGTTAAATTCAGAAGTACCATTATGGTTCTGGGTGTTAGCTTAGTCATACACCTTCATGTTGAAGCATCACTCAGTCATTAGAAGTATAACACTATGCTTGGTTAACAGAATGAGGACTGGAATTAGAATCCCAGCTTTGGTCCCATTGTAATGTTTGCTTCGTGCAACAAGTAATGAATCACGATTCCTTCAAATAGAGGAACTGGAATTTGATTCCACTGTTAAGTGGGCGGAACAGTTACTCTTGTAGGAATGAAAAAGAATGATATTTTTGGTACGAACTAGTTATTGGCACTTGTTTCTAAAAATGAAAAGAACTTACATGTTTGGTACAAATTAGTTTGTGGCATTTAGGATTAAATGGAAATCAATTGAACTCGAATATATCATCGTTAAGATGAACTGTGAAAATGTAAAACAATAGCTGTTATAACATTATAATAGCTGTTCCTTAAAGTTCATTATCTACATTTGTATGACGGCCATTATTCTAAAGGCATTATTCTAAATTTAATTCTATTTCTTAGTCAGTTTTTTAATGAAATAATTTTATTTTGCAATGTAATTAACTAAGTTAAATATTAAAATGTAATTTTCATTCCTTTCCTATCTGATCCTTATTTTATGCTCAGACAACAAGATAGGAATGATGATTCTGATTCCTTACTTCCATTCCGATTATGATTCTGTTACACGTTCCTGTGGATCAAGCATATTGTAAGCCTATTTATACCATGCATGCCTCGCAGCTATAGCTGCCAAGATATATGATTGTTTCGTGTTTTGTTTATTGACTTTAAACATAACCAAATTCCGTTTACATTATCTTTATTGGCAGCAAAAGGTATTGTGTGCAATATCTATCCTAAAATACAAATCTCCTTTCTCATGTCCTTTTCTGTTATAAATTAAAAGCACATGGATGAATTTGGTGCTATTGCCATTTCTTTGTTATAAAATCCCTTTGTTAGCTTACCATTGGAGTTTGGAACCTACTGTTCATAGTTAGTCTCCATATTTGGAGCTGTAAATATGGATTTATTTGCTGCTTTTACTATTGTAAGAATCAGTTTTGTTTATTTGTTTTAATTAATTAAGAGCAACTCTTGTTTATTTCTTGCATGTAACTATCACTTAAGCATGATGAAGTTGACACATGGAACTACACAAAGGATTTGTTATGTGATTACCTGGCCGAGGTGTTAATAAGATTTACCTTTTTGCTTCCAGTATGCTTCAGAAGAAACCAAGCATGCTAAAGTTGAATTACTATTCATCAATGTTAATAATCTTAATTGGCATGTTTGAGGTTTCTCTATCAAGCTTTATCTGAAGTTTTTAGATATTTCAGAGGGAGACATGAAGAAAGTGACTGATATTTTCCAAGAATCCAGCACATATTTTGTGAGCCTCCAAGAAACATTTATCAGTATTCCTAAGGAGGGCATGGCCATGGAAGACTACCTATTATTCACCAATTAGCTTGTTGAGAGGGCTGTATAATGTCATTCATCATAGGGCCATGGCCTTATGCATAAATGATAGGCCATGTTCTTTATTCGCGATATATTTATGTCAAAGGCACATTTAAAGTAGGAATCGGCGTCAAGAAATTTTATGGATATGTATATTGGAGTTGTTTGTTTCTTGTCCTACAGGATAGGGTTATGGAAGTTAGTTGTTTTTTTTTTTTTTTTTAAATTATCTTGTTTCTTCTATTTTGTGATGATTCATCTTTTCATATACATTATTTAGGAAAGTAATGAGTTGAGATAATGAAATTCTTCATCCCCTACTGTTCATTTTGATTTCAGCAGTCTTCGCTATATTGGTTATAGCGCTTACAGTGATCAATTATAAGCAGGGATATTAGGACTGTGAGTGGATTTGGTTTACCACTTAATGAAGCTTACTAATTGCTTCCTTTCTGTTCATATCGACAAATAACAGAATGCGGAAGAATAGTAACATTATGATAGCTGGCTGTGCAATTTGCATTGTGATTCATAATCATAGTCACATTCATTGGGCTTTTTCCCAACTATTAGGGTCGTCTTTATGGATCTAACTTTGCCAAGTATTTCCATGGGCCACATCTAATGTTCTGAGTTTTTCCATATCCTTCCTCAGTCACCACATCCATCCATGTTACCTTAAGTCTTCCCTCCTTTTACTTGTTGGCCGAAGCATTTCATAATATTCTTGAAATTAACATGTTATTATCAATTGGTCTCTTCATGAAGCACTCAGCTTCCTTTGGTTGTCTATGCCCCTAAAGCCACCTACTATTGACATCAGTATTGCATCATTTATGGGGACGATCTCTTATACTAGGTGCAAGTGTTTACTCCTATATTCTCTCATGGTCACAAATTACAAACAGAATATTTGACAAAAGCACTTCATGGGATCTCTTGTGATTTTTGTTCACTATATGCTAGTAGCTTTGTCAAAAGCTCCACATGCTTCAAATAATATCATATTTACTTTAGTAATAAATCATGCAAATATGCACATTTTAACATGTTTTTGAACCATATTTGCATAGTTCCTTGTTGCTTGAAATTGATAATTTTCTCCCTTTACTGTTGATAATTTTCCAGTAAGGGTTTTCCAATTTCCATCAATGTGTTAAGGTGTTTGCAGCTATACCATTTTTTTTAATCCTCCAACTCTCCCATGTAATTTGTCATCAAGGTTCTTTCGTACCACCAAAATTGAACCCTTTCCTCAGAAACAATAGATCAGTGATTCTTGTGATTGAAGGTGTTTGCCTAGAAAAGGATCTACCCATCATGCCAGGACCGACAGGAGCCTGCATGGTTCCTACTGCCATGGGGTTATCTTTGCTACATACCTAGTCCATGTATTGATACAACAGAGGTGCTGCATGGATTGCCATTGATCAGCATTTCATGAGCTTAGAGATTGACTCTCACCCGTGATGGAGACACATGTTCCCTGCACTACTGTTGCTCTTCGTCTTGCTATCTTCTTCACCAAGTGTTATATGGCTGCTATTTCCTTCTCAACAATATATTTATGTAATCCATGAGTTTATTATATGTATGTATGTTGAGTTATATTTACTTGTTAATGACGGATTACATTATGCTTCCTCATCCTAAAAATTGTTTTTGCAAATGAAAGTTTGGAGGACTTTCAAGTTTGGCAGTTCAACTTGCAACAAAGATGGGGTATGTTTGTTGACCTTGCATGTAACATACACTTTCACCTTTCACACCTCCACCTGGATGTTTACCGTTGGAATTTGTTGTTCTCTAAAGAAAACAATAAGGTATGAAATAATATCTTGTTTTGCTGAAAACAATCTATAATTGAATGCAGGGTTTGCCATACCGGGCCGAACCGCCCGGTATGGGGCGTGCCGAACCATCCCGGCGGGGAACCGAGACGGTTCCGGCATGCAAAACGGTACACGTCGTTGCCGAGAAGAAAAGAGAGGAAGAGAGAAATAGAGAGAGAGGGAGGAAGGAAGAAAAAGAAGGAAGGGATCCGTCGGAGGGGCCGTCGACGGCCACGGCTGTCCGCCGGAGGGCCTCCGGCGGATTCCCTCCCTCTCTTCTTTCTCCTTCCCTCTCTCTCTCTATTTCTCTATGTTTCTCTCTTTTCTTCCCGGTTCCTTCGTCGGTTCGGAACGGAACGGAACGGAGGCGTGCCGTATCGTACCGTCAGCCGGCCGATCCGGCCATCGGTACCGGTACAGGAAACTTTGATTGAATGCTATGTTGATCTTTCAAAGTCATTGCTGGACTAAGTTCAACACAGTCATTTAATTAATTTGCCACAAACATGGTGAATTTATCACATTCTGCAAAAGAATGCTCCTGTTTCCCTTTTGTTGGTGCCGTAGCTGGTGAATAGGACAAGCATGTCTGCTGTCACAATGATATTACTTTAAATCTTTGACATCAGCATTATTTCTTGTGATTTGAATTCTTCTTAACCATTTGAGACTCATCCAATATTATCATGCACAAGTAGTTCTGAGAAAGATTCTTCTAGAGGTTAAACTTCCACTGTTCTCTTGTAGATGGATGTATTCTTAACCTACTTCTTACCTTATCTTTCATATTTTTTCAACCTAAATTTCACTTGCCCAGTCCTAAACATCATATAATTTTGGCTACATTCTTAATGAGCCCTAACAACCTCTTCTTCAATCTGAACATTTTCAATATATTAAGAAACAGCCTATGGATTTCTTAGAAGTCATTTTCTGCAAATTATGTCACTATTACGTATAAAGTTGCCCACATCATGCACTGTTTACTTCTGTAACTTTCTTGTCTTCTCTACGTCTTTGATGTTCTTGAACAATGTTTATCTGTAAAAATGTGGTTAGGGCAATTATAACTTGCCAGGAATCATCACTCAGCTTCGTCATCTTCTTAGATGCAATCAAGCTTCTCTCTTCTTTATTAATAGAAATGCTGTAAACATATTTATGATCTGATTTTATATGGGATCCAAACAAATAAACTGGATCATTTTTATCATTGATGAAGTGTTGAAGACAGCAGACTCTCTCTTGGTTGGACTTCATTCCATGAACAATTTGTAGCTATTCTGATCAAGTGCTCCTCTTCACATTGTTGGCTTCTCATACCAAATTTGTTTGGTAATAATTTGGTCCGTTCAGACCGAATACTGGAAGGTAAAAGGAACAAGTTGTCTTGTCCTTGCTTAGCTTCCTTCAAGACTTGATTTGCAAGCACTGGAGGTTTCCCCTCTTTCTAAGCTGTGCATCTCTAATCCATTTCCACTGCTTCTGCCTCCGATGCTTTGATCAAATTAACGTCCTCTTGTAGCTTCTTGTTGTTCTTTCTTTCAGGGGATTCTTGAAATAAATGAAGCATTTTAATTTATTTTCCATAATTCGACTTTTGTGGATCATACTAGTATGGTTAGCCTTATTCTTCTATTACATTTACTATGCCTTAATGTTGCTGTTAATGTTTAAGAAGATCAATTGTATTGGAAAGGCAATTGACTTGAGTGGGCAAGTATGTCCATGTAACTAATTGTGTTCTTCACTTCTTCAGTTATGAAATGTTAGATATGTGATTTGAGTGGCAAGTTTTTTTTTATTCTCATCTATTGGTTTTCCATCTTATTAAGGTTTTTGCTGCTGAGGTAGGAATACGATCTTATTTCCAAACTAGTGAGAAATTATAAAGAAGCTAGGTATTGTGATTTTTGTAGTTCATAGTTTTACCATTAACTGGAGTGGTTCATCTGGTATATGCAAGCTCCTCAAACTAATCTTTATGCTTCAGATTTTATCCCAAATGTCTTCCATAGTTCCTATAATGCTTCCAAGCTCTTTTTCAGCGATTCAGTAATAACTGGCAACTCTGCAGGCAGATACGGATAAAGATGGGCGCTTAAGTTTGAGAGAGATGATTGAAACCCTTATGTATTCTACAGTGCTATTTTCAGTGAGGAAGATGAGGAGGGATTTCATGATGAGTTCCGTTAGTCATCTCCAGGTCTGTGGTTGAAATAATAGTTTACTGGGTACGGAGCTTTGGTTTTGATTTACTATATTTGCAGATCTATCTGTTTCTTTTACACAGGTTGGAAGACTGTATATTATGTCATGCAAATCAAATAAGCTTTGTACTATTCTATTTCTATGTGAGTTCCTTGTGCATCTAGTATTTATTATAAGAAACCCGGACAACTTTTAACCATCTAATAGTTTGCATTCATGATGAACACCTTTCTTTTAGCAGGTCTGGATCTAAGCTAACCCTTGAGCGTAGCAGCACAGGGACAGTGACACCTGGATTTTCCATGATTCGTGATTCTTTTTATTTCTTTTTTTAGTGCTGGAATATCAACCTGTTCCACATCTAGTTGCACATATGTAGAATAGACTAGACTAGCCAGTAATATGTATTACATTATAATGTTCTTTCTCAATTTTATTTGCGAGATTGGATTGTCCTCTTTTCCAGTGTGATGGACTAGCAGATATATTTCTTGGTGCAAGTGTCTGATGTACTGGAATTTGCTCGTGACCCAAAACTGAACAGAGTTCTCCATAGTCCATAGCATTACTTAGATCACTTCTGAGTCACACTTGCGGCATGGTGTTTTCTTTCACCTAGTTCTTCAACAAATTATTCATTTCGAGTCATCTCATGGGAGTCGCATGTTTTGTCACCCCGGATCTGTAAATCGTGCTGCTGCTCCATTCACAAATATGCCAAGAATATTATTCATGCAAAATTTGGAGAATTTTTCCCCGGATGTTGTCGAATAGGTTGTGATGTCTGGGTATAACAGCTGACTTGGTGGTAAAAGTGTGAGTATTTTCTGGCCGTGGAAGAGCAACAAGAAGTACAGGCACGAGAGAACAAGGGGGTGCAAACAAATGAAGTAAAGGAAACAGCTGCAAGCTACTGGTCTTTCTGGGCCACAGCAGAGAGCACGACAAAATTCAGAGCAGCTTCAAAACAATCAAACGCAAACGAGTCCGCTACCAGTACTGTATGTATGGTCACTATATTCAGAAAACAGACTAGTTAACCTGACATATTTGTTTAGTTTGTCTGGACTCCCTTGGCCGTTTTGAGTTCAGTCTCTCTGACCATTAGCGCTTTAAGCCAGAACCTCCCGTGAGTAGGCCAATGCGTGCCCCTAGTCAGAGCAATGGCCGGTCTGCGAGAGCTGGCACAATTTTTAATCACGAGAGAGCTTTGGCCTCTGATACGGATTTCAGAGTTCTTTTAATGTGCCTTTCTGGATCATCTAAGACCTGTCCTCGTTTCCTTTTGTTGTTTGTTCTTTTATGTTGTATTTTTTTCATTGATAAGCATTCGAGATAATGCATTGGCCAGGAGTTGGCTATGAAGCAAAAAATAGAAGAACCCTCCAGCACCCTTTTTTCTTCAGAAAATGTATATCCTAATATTAAATCTTGATCTTGCTTGCCAGGCGGTTAAGACCATAACTGATCTTAGCATTGAAATACTTAACGTCAAACTTGGGTGACAGCGAATTACTTTATCGATCTTCTAACCTTAGACATAGCTCTTCCTTAGCTATAATGTTACATACATACACATGCATATGTACATACATATTTATGTAGATTCAAACTTGCATACCTACATATGTATGTACATATGCATATGGAGCACTTACTGCTAAACTGGGTGAAAGTGAATTCCTTTTTAAATCTTGTAACCTTGACATGGTTCTTCTTCAGCTACAATGTTACACATACATATACACATTTAGCAAGTGGGGGAAAGATGGACTAGAACTATCACGCCCAAACCCAGCACCTGAGTTGAGCACGTGACACGGTCACACAAAT
>KE505049.1:140136-157417 GCA_000441515.1 Elaeis oleifera | reverse complement strand
GAGAGGAAGAGGGGGGGGGGGGGGGGGGTCGGATGTGGATGAGGGAAGCAAGCAAATGTGCAATCCTCCACTCATTCAATACTCACCCTACAACCTACTGTGACGTTGCACTTTCTGTCTTTTCCTTTGTTCCCTGCGCCTATCTAGAAATTCCTTTCCCTCCCCCTCCCTCCTCCTATAATATAATCTCTCATATACTGTATAACACCAAGTCTCTTTCTTGTCATCATAAATATCTAATATCAGTTGTTATTATTGTCAGCACAGTACCAGGGGGAAGAATAATGTATACCGTCACTCATACAATGTATGGCCAGCTCGCGCACATGCAATCATGCAGTGTTGATACACAGAAGATCATGCAGTGGCCACCACACAATGCATACTTGGTGGTGGACTAACATCCTTGGTGGCTTCGGTTTCGTATCTTATAAATGTACTAGCTTTTAGGTGGACAAAAGTGGCGTAAAGATGGGATGATTGCAGCGAAGCGAACTGATGGGCTCTTGATTTATTTGTCGCTGGGAAAGTATTGGGAGTGGTGGTAAAGCAAGGCACCAGCTTTTACATTACATTCACACTAAAATGATTGGTTCATTGATTGAATTAGCCGTCGACATGCCCATGTCTAATTAAAGACAAGTTTTTTTTTCTTTTTGAAAGAAGAAAAAGAAGTGATGAAACAATAGAAATCGCATGCCTAATTTTAGTTTCCCCACATTTTTGAGCGTGTTTGATGGAGTGGTGATTAGGTTGAGTTCTCAATGCAGGGGCCCACCAGCCCGCCCACCACCAGTAGTACGTGAAATCATGGACGCTGAAGCATATGGCTTGTATTTTTTTTTTTTTTTGATGAAGCAATAAAGTGGAATAAGAGTAAGAGTTTCTTTTTTTTTTTTTTTTCCTCCGCACCTGTCACGCCGGGTTTGGCTCCATTCAAAATGGTATAAAAGGAAGGTATGAAGTCCACTTCAATTGAATCCACTTATTACTTCCTTGCTGCTTTTGGCGTGGCAGAGATGAAAGAATTTTGTAATTTTGAAAATCTATGAACTTATTGCATCCGTGACGATTTAGAATGCCAAGAAATAAATTAAGAACATTCTAAAATCGGCGAAGAACAATTCATAGAGGAGATATAATAAACGATTAAGCTTACAATGCTAATAAATAAAGCATGCCAAACATCAATGGAACAGAAATCTCGTGGGCAACCGGATTTGTTGAATTTTTTGGGCCTTGTTTCCTTTCAATCCAAGGAAGGAATAGACCATTTTTTTATGGTTTCTTTTGTCATTTTCTGGACCTTTCATCTTCCAATGTAATTATTTATCGCCATATGGGGGAGAGCAGGCATGCCCTCCCAGCTCATCAGAGACCATTTCAAAATTGAAGGCATATTTTAATTCCTCCATGAAGGTTACCGATAGGAATGTCTTACAATCCACACGCTCCACCACAAAATGATGCAAATGGATACGGGAAACAAAGGAGTGGGTACTGGGAATTCGGATGTCCGTCGTTGGAATCCGATGATGGGTGTTCATTTTGTTCTCCAAAAAATGCCCAAAACTTCAACTTGGAGCGCATTTGGTTGCTTCGTGGTTGATGCGAGGAACATAGTAGTACAACTAAAAAAATTCTCTTGAACGTGGATGTTTGTCGTCTATAAAACCGGCCGGAGATGTTGGTGACTTTGTCATATATACCCATAAATAATAGAAAAAAAAAAGAGGAGATGTAGCTATCAATCAGTCGGGACTATTACACTCTAATGATAATAATGATAATAATAATAATAAACAAATTATTGTTGTTATTATTATTATTATTATCATATATGTACATATATATATATATAAATATATGGATATACACATATGCTTGTTACTAGCAAAAGTATTCTTTCAATAACACAGTTTTAAAAAATATTATATAAAATATATTATTATTATTATTTTGCAAGGTGCTTTGGAACTTGCATCAATTGCTTACATTGGTGGCAACAATCCAAATTGGATCAATGCTGCAAAACTTCACGTGAACTCTTCATTAATTTATATAGACAACTTTATCTATTTGAAATATCAAGCACTTAAGATCCTCATATTGCTCATCTAAACTAGGATTTACTATTTAAATTTCACTAAAGACATGCTTAATCCTTCTTAGCAGGCTAAGGGTTCTTGCGTACTTCTTTATTTAAGTCCTGGCATGCTTATCAAGCTAAAAATCCAAATCCATCCACCACATATCATAATCCGCCTTATAATTAGCCCAAATGAATATGTGGTGCAGTATTCTCTAGTCCACACGACCATAAGTCAAGTTAGCTTTGATACTATTTATAATAATTCAAGATCTAACTCAAAAAAACTAGCCGAAAGATGTTATTTAAGATCCTTAACCTTGTAAAAATATCCAATATCTATATGATGTATAGTCGATGTGTGACTAAATACACTCTCTAATGGATCTTCACAACATTAGTACTTACAAGGATTTATAGACATGTTATAAGTGGAACTCAAACATTTAGGACAATGGTTTATCATGGTACTTGCATGGAATCTATGTGACTTGGGACTAGTTTCCTTTATAAGCCTTTTATTTATAAATAGTATAGTAAGAATGATTTCAAATAAAGCAACCATAGCATACATAAAACTAAGAGAAATCCACCAAAGCCAACCATAAGAGACAAACAAAACATAGAATTGGGGGTACTTCGGTATCTCTATAGATATGCTAACATGGGAAGAGTTAAGTAGAATTTTATAATCATCATGACATAAATTTTTATGTATTTTGTAACATAGGATAATTTTGTTTCCTTACAAACAAGAGTATATAGACATTGTATTGAAGTAGTTTTTTCAGAATATTATTTATCATGAGTGACAAAATATATATTTATGTTTATAAAAGCATCATTGGCAGGGAGCCTCTCATATACATGAAAGGTCTAATTCTACCACTAATTAAAGTCCCTTTCTACAATTATAATGTGATATTTTTCAGTCCACCTCTTCCTGCTATGATGTCTCAAGTCCGCTATCTATCTCATAATTAACCAACTCATTTTTTTGTTGTCCCCATTATGAATGCAAAAAAGGTTAAAGAAAATTACGACAACCTTCTCATGATAATGCGGGATTTGGTCCCAATCCACTGGGTACAACTACAAAGGACTTTGCCAACGTGGTAAGTCAGTATTTATTACAAATAATTATTTTTCATGCATTTTTTCCAAACTACATCCGGCCATTACCTATTATGCCAAGTGCTATTTACTCAAGCAGTTGACACCATATAAGGGCACATTGTATGTAATTTAAGTAACAACACCATTTTATTTGTTACCGAAAAAAAAAAGCAACACCATTTTACTAATGCATGGGTGATGGATTACGTACAAACAAGGTGGTCTGATTAGATGCCACCACTTTTCTATAGATCGATGTTGTAAATATTGCAAACTAGATAATTATTGATGATGTTTACTGACATGTATATATTAAAATTTTAAAAAAATATCAATAATTTATAATTTAGAAGATACATAATTATTGGAGCCATCTTATTTTAGAAAATAGCATAATAGATGTGGATAGCATCATAATACACCGCACATGTAATATATGAACTCCACCCCAGTGCATGATATGCTTGCAGTGGATATGTGCTAACCACTCATGAAGCTACATCACGCGATCCTTTTCTCTTCGTGCTGATTCATCAGCATTTGTAGTTTGATCCCTTTTATCGAAAGTTGCATTTTTCCACCATTACTCTTCATTTGTCTTTTTTGAAAGTGGACCCATAAATTTTGTCATACTTGCACATGCATATTAGGGCTTATGGTTGCACATAGGATAATGCACCTTGTTGGTATATATCATCCGGCATTATCATCCGGATACGTGGCGATAAATTATTATCTGAGTCATAAATATTTCTCCAAATCATATCGGTCGTTTACTGATTTAATTCTTTAGTTTGTCGTTTGATCGACTTAACTAGGTCAGAGCTATTTTTAAAGTATGATACTCACCTCAGCTTTTTGTTGATCTGTGGTGAATTACGCCGGTCTTTAACTGATATGAGTATAAGATATTAAAGGGTACAGGATATTCAGTTCAGCTTGTTGCATATCTAAGCTATGTTACATCAGTAAAATATTGATATACCGTCAGAATGCAGACGGTTATCTGGCAGCTGTCATCCAGCTCAGCATTAACTGTCTTCCAACTATACTATAGCCAATCACCATATGGATAAATACTCCACGATCTCTATTACAGCTGGTTATTCTGTTATAACAAACTAACGGTCTAACAAAATTTCTTAATGGCCTAACAATCTGAGCAGGTCTCCTCATTCTCTCTATATAAAGAGGGTTAGGATACCTTCCGTAAGATAAATTAGGACAGATAGAACTGAGACTCTACTGAATCATTTTTAGCTTCCCCACTGAAGTAATCAAAAGTTTTCTCTCCACTTGTCTACAATTCTCTCTCATTCTTCTATTCTCCTATTTCCACAATCTGTTCTCAAGGACCCGACTTACTTAAGCATCAGAGGGTCTTAAGCCAGAGGGTATTCTATCGGTCCTAGGACTTCTTTTACAGGTTCACCCATAACTTACAATGATCTGGTGTTTTCAACATCACTCCAGTTCGGTCCAGTATCGATCTCGCTTTCTCTCTGGAGCCTTGCAGCAACAGATTGACGCTAAAAGAAGAATTTTTAAAAATTTTATATAAATGGTGAACAAGAAGGTGCCAAACCATCCTTTACCTGCACCATTTTCTTCTGAAGATGTTCAAGAGAATACCTAACCTTCAATTACTGTTGATCCATGATAATTTAATCTTTTGATTCAGCAGGTTCAAGCTCTTACTACTGTTGCACAACAACTTCAACGTACAATAGAATGGCAGTAAGAAGCAGCTCCCCAAGAAGCTCACTCACATTACACTCAACAACTAATTAATTCTTTAAGATCTTCACCACGATCATCTTCTTGATCATACAGATCAATCTTGAGAAGTGAAATCTACTCCATACAAGAAGTCATGTATGGAGAAAGGACTTGGACAAAAGATTCAAGATCTTAAGAAAAATTAATGAAGATCCAGATTGGAAGCCACCATCAGGGCGGAAGAGATTTCAATTTATGGTCCTCTTTTTCCAAAAAGTTTTTATGAACCAATTCCTTCCTGGTTTAAGATGCCTGCAGTGGAATCATTTGATGGCTCCACCGACCTTCTAGATCATCTCGAAGGCTTTAGAGCCATTATGAGATTACAAGGGGCGTCTGATGCCCAATTCTGCATCACCTTTCAATCACTCAAAAAATCTATAAGAATCTAATTCTCTGATCTCTAGCCAGGATCTATTTCATCTTTTGAGCAGTTGGCAAAATTGTTTGTCACATATTTTGATAATAATCGGATTCACTTAAAGAGTACTAACAGTTTTTTTACTATTAAATAGCTGGAGGGTGAATCTCTCCGAGAATATGCGGCATGCTTTAATGTTGCCACACTGAAAGTGAAGAACTTCAATGAATCTGTTGCAATGATAGCTTTAAACAAGGACTCAGAAGCAATCATCCGATCTTTTTTCTCAACAAGAACTACCCAGATAATTATGAATAAATATTGATTTGAGTCCGAAAGTATGCTCAAGCTAAAGAGGAATAGAGCATACTTCATGAGGTGAGGAAAGAAAAGGATGGAACAAGGAGCTCCGAGAAGAGCATCGCAGGAATCAAGACAATTCTAAGCGATCTCGAAAGAATTCGAGGTCCAAAAGTCCACCTCAGTGATTTGATATCTATACCTCATTATCTACTCCTAGAGCTCAAATATTAATGAAAATTGAGGATCAAAGATATCTCCACCGACCTAATCCTATGAAGGCTCCACCAGTAAAAAAAGATAAGAGAAAATATTATTATTTCATCGAAATTATGGTCATGATACTGAAGAGTACTAACAACTTAAAGATAAAATTGAAGCACTAATCCATCGAGGTCACCTCGGCAAGTATATTCGACATCGGGCAGGTCAAGCTATTGATCAACAATAGAAGTCCGACAATGAAAATGAGCTCAACAAGCCTACTACTGAAGTTATCAATATAATCTCGAATCTTAGTGCAACTGAGAGGACAACTGAGGTAATTGAAAGCCTTCCAAAGTGGCAGCATACAGATAACATAATTTTATTTCTTATGATAATGTTAAAGGAGTTTAAACTCCTCATAATGATGCTGTTGTCATCTCTATGACAATAGTAAAATATGATGTCAAAAGAATACTAGTTGATAATAAAAGATCTGCCAACATATTATTCTATGATGTATTCTAAAAATAAATATGGTAGATCAACTAAAATAGATCAGCACCCCTAATTGGATTCTCTAGAAACTCTATGGCCGTGGAGGGGAAGTCACTTCGCCCATCACAGCAGGAGGAGAACCTCGTTAATCAACTATAATGCTTAACTTTTAGTTGTCAGGATACCATCAGCTTACAATGTAATTCTTGACCGATCTGGGTTCAATGTCCTCAGAGATATACTTTCTACTTATCACTTACTACTCTAATTTCCAACAAAGTATGAAGTCAGAGAAATGCGGGGAGATCAAATGCTTGCTAAACAATGCCTTTTGATAGTCATAAAAATGAAAAGACCTGTGGAAGCTCTACCAATTGAAATGCCTGATCAAAGAATAAAGCTGATATTAACAAAATCGAGGAGAACCAGCCGAGCAACTTATTATTGTTCCTTTGCGTGAAGATCTAGAGAAGACTGTTCAAATTAGATCTTGACTAAAATTTGATCTAAAGAAAAATATCTTTTCTTCAAACAAATGCCGATATCTTTGTTTGGACAGCTTCTGACATATCTGAAATTTTAGCTGATGTTATTATACACAAGCTGATTGTTAATCCAAAGCATAAACCGATGCAGCAAAAGAAGAGAAATTTTATTCTAGAAAAGTAAAGCGATAGATGGGGAAGTTAACAAGCTTCTGAAAGCCAAATTCATCAGAGAAGCACAATACCCAAAATGAATTGCAAATATTGTCATAGTTAAAAAACCAATAAAAAATGAAGGATCTGTATTGATTATACTGATCTCAATGAAGCTTGGCCAAAAGATAATTTTTTCTTCCAAGGATTGATCAGCTTGTTGATACTAATTCGGGATATAAATTACTAAGCTTCATGGATATTTCTCTAGCTATAATCAGATTAGAATGGCATATAAGGATGAAGAAAGCACAGCCTTCATCATTGAAAGAGGTTTATATTGCTATAAAATAATATTTTTGATCTTAAAAATATAGATGCCACATACCAACGCTTGGTTAACAAGATCTTCAAACGATAAATTGGTCGCAATATGAAGGTTTACATCAATGATATATTGATAAAAATATCGAATCAGATCGGCATATTGCTGATTTGAAGGAAGTCTTCGGAGAACTAGAAAATATCAAATGAAGCTTAACATCAACAAATATGCAATTAGAGTTATTTCAAAAAAAATTAATTTTTTATAACTCAAAGAGGAATTGAAGCTAATTCTGAGAAAATTCGAGCTTTACTTGAAATGAAGCATCTGAGCTCCATCAAAGAAGTATAGCGACTTATTGGATGAGTCACATCACTCAATTGATTTATTTCTATATCGACTGATAATATCTCCCTTTGGCTTATCCTTGAGAGAGATCTGACTGATGCTTGTATCAAATAAAGACTGATCAGACACTAGTAGGCTCAACTTAGATACTTTCATATCTAAAAGTTCTGCAAAAGCTTTTTCATCCCTAGATAATACCTCGTTACTTGAGTTCCATTTGGTTTCAGGCTTATGCTATTTGCAGCTAAAACTCCATAGAACATTAGAAGAAACAAAGAAAAAAGGACTTTTTCAATTGTGTATTAAGGAAAGAAGAGCAAGATCGAATTTGTATTTAGGCCAAAGTGAAAATACCACCAACCTTTCTCATAGGGATGTTTCTTCAAGACAAACAGGGCCCTAAAGAGAGAGACCTTAAGTTCTATGACGAAAAAGTTACAATAGATGATGAATATTATGATCATCCTAATGGCATTAGGAGTAACTTAGGTTGGATGGACTTTATAGAAGCCCAAGACATTACTCAAAAAAGGATGTTAAGAAAATCAAAGTCCAGATCGAAGTGCTACATCATAAAATGCGACACAACTCTCTGGAGGTTCAGTAACCCTATCATCCCGATCTAGAGCTATGAATTGAAATTCTTCAGAAATTATATATTTTTTCTAAGTTCTTGAAGATCAAGATCGATCAGAATAGATTATTCAGTACTTGGACCGAAGTAATTCAAAAAATCTCTTATAGAAGATTCTGGATCGTCCAGACCTGAAGTACTGACTTCAGCTATTACTTGAGGTAGGTCTTCCACCTCGAACTCAAACAATGGTTGGATTGACCAAGGTGTCTGATTGTCTTGACTTATCTCATTGCTGCTATCAAAAGATATTTTTAAAAGAAAGAGAAAAGTAGAAACAAGTAGAAAAAGGATAGTGGACAAAAAGGGAAGAACTGTCCAAAAAAAAAATAGGGATTGTAGAAACCTAAAATCTTGGGTGTACACGAAAAAGAAATCGAGAACAGAAGAGCCTACCTAATAAACAAAGAGGAGGATTTGAGGAAGCTTTTGAAAATATTTTGCTTCTTTCTTCTCCGGCTCCGGCGATGCTGGGGATTTCTTTGTAGCTGTGGTGTTGTTGAAGAAGCTCTAAAAAGATTTTGTTGGATGTATGCCCTAAAAGCCAATCTTGGCTGATATATTTCATATCTCTAAGACATGATTTTATACTTATTGGACAGTTATATTACCATTCATGTCTATGTGTCTATAAATCATCCAAGGGATTAACAAGATGATGACACATATTCTCAAAGAGTTGAAAATTTGAGGCATATGTCATTGATGGTTGATTCCTAAATTGCTTCTGATCATAGGATCATCATGGGGATGGTGATTGATCAGAATAGATCAGTGCACGGATCGCTTCTTCGGACAGATGGATCTCGAGTCTGCAGTGTAGAGATATTGGAGCGAGAGTGCAGGTGGTTGTTAGAGAATAACTAGCACTGAGCGTGACCAACACGAGAAGTCACATGGATGTCTGCTCACTCGTTAGTGATTTCTCGATGCTGCAGTTGTATGACTGTCCTTTGATCTGAGATGACACTACTGCTTGCAGTGAGGCTGCTGGAGTTTGACTGACACATCAATATGGGTCTCAAAAGCTCTTATAGTAGATGTTGGCGACAGTTGATCCACTGTAAGAGTGAGATGTGTATCAAGATGGGATCTATCGACCCTAGCAAAAGAGAATAGTCTTATGAGATTTAAGAGGCTGAGTCCTTAAGTCTATGGCCATAGCAGTACGATTGATGAAAAGAGTTTTGATAGAATCACATATGGACTTAAGCTGATTGAATCTATCATATGACCGATGTTGAGGTTTGACGATTTATCCATGATCTGCCATCTAGTCGGAACTCACGATAGAGGGATTGAATCATACTTTAACTACATCTAGAGGTTCATTTCAGTTCTACTAGGTTGCCACTACATACTGCTAGGTGTCACTAGTAGATTGTGAGAGCTCACCAGGATTGTTCTGGATCGACAATCCTTGTTGAGTTAGAGTGAAATTATTCTGACCAATTGAAAAGAGTTTTAATGATACGATGATAAAGATCATTGTATGTCTCACTATTAGATAGAATTGAATCTATAAGGTCACACAACAAAGAGATTAGGTCTGGAATAAGTAATTAAGCTTTTTTGAAAATCCATTGGGTTCATAGTAACATTGCTAGCACATAGTTGGATCCAATTTCTCTTTCTGTTGGAATTACTTATTTGATAAATTAATTCTAACTTAATTATCTGCTAATAATCTGCATGAATAAGATTCGTGAGACTTCAATTATTGGGTATCTAAAGTTATGGATCACATAAATTAAGGGTGCAAGTCCCTTATGAATCTCCTTAATAGTTATTATGGGACGCCACTTTGATTTGATCAATTCGGACGTGTCTATTAATTAGAGGGCCTTTGATTTTCATATGGGATGTCTCTTGAGTGCAAAAGAGGGTGTCTAATTATAGGTACAAGGGCTCCAATAGTTGGTGCTTAATGGGCTTCCTAATGTAAGTTGGATAACTTAAGTTAATAGGAATCCTAATACAAGTAGGACTTGTATTATGAGATTGAATAGGATTCAATCCTTATACCTATTTAAAGGGACCTCCCCTAAGGTCTCTAGAGCATCAAAATCAACAGCCCCTCACACCCAAAGGCTCTCCCCATGCCCTCTCTTCCTCTCCTTTTCTCTCCTTTTGTGTGTTCTATACACCCCTTCCTTGGGATGCACGTCTCAAGAAATTCCATGCCCAAAGGAGTTTGAGTGCCTCTTCCTTGCTGGTTTCTAGCATCTGGTAGCAGCACATAGCAAAGAGAAACTCTAGAGAAGAAGAAAAAAAGAAGATCAAGGAGAAAGATCAAGTGTTGATCGCGATCCAGACTTTGTTCAGATTCAGCAAGCTGAATTTTGGAGAATCAAAATTTAGATTATAGATGGCTGTTCCAGACTGATCCTGAGTGGATACTCGTAAAGGCTGGACACTTGTGCGGCTAACGGAGAGCCTCGTCTCTTCCAGATCTAATTTTGAAAAAAGGGATTGTGAAATAGGTATGTGATTTGATCACAATCTGAATTTCAGCATATATCAATTTCAGTATATGAAATAGATCCATGTGATTTTATATTTTTTATGCATGCAAAATTTAGATTAAAAATATTTTAATCTTATTCTCCGCTGTGGTATTTAGAAAATAAAAATTTTGAAATACATATGCATTCACCAAACCTCAAAATCTAACAAATTTCAGCAAAGCTTCCACATGAAAAAATAGTAAAATAATTTTCAAGCAAAGTACAGACCTATTTATAGAATTTACTAATGATATGAATAAAGTTGTCACGTCCATTGGATCAATGCTATTTATCGGTAATCTGATAATTCTACAGAAAGTCATTTCGATGCATCTCTTCCTAATCAAGCCACGCAGGCAGGATCCGCATGATAGCTAAAGTAATCAATTACAGTATGACATCTAGTGTACGCACGTTAGGGAATAGCCGTCCAAATAATAATAAGCTCTTGATTTTTTGAGCACTTATAATTACTAAATCTAGCAGATCATTTTCAAGAACATATCTTTTCGAATGATTAAAAATTAATACTTTCAACCTACGGAGCATTTATGGTAATAATACAAGTCAAATAAAATCTTCTGAATAGACTTTCCACACCAGATGTGAACAATTTTACTTCGATCTGAAAAATGGAGGGTATGTGTTGGTACAATAATTCGACCTCGTTATTTGGACATGCGATGACAGATTATTATCTGAGTCATAGATATTCCTCTAAGTCACGTTGGTCGTTTACCAATCTGATTCTTTAGTTTGTCGTTTGGTCGACTTAACTCGACTAAAACTGTTCTTAAAGTATGATACTCATCTTCATTTTTTGTCGATTTGTAGTGAATTACGTCGGTCTTTAATCGATGTGAGTATAAGGTACTAAAGGGGTACAGGATACTCAGTTTAGCCCATTGTCGATCTAAACCATATCACGTCGGTAGAATACCGATGTACCATCAGAATGTAGACGGTTATTTCGCAGCTGTCATCCAGCTCAGTATCAGCTATCTTCCAGCTATGCTACAGCCAATCACCACATAGGCAAATGCTTTTAGATCTTTATTACAGCTGGCCATTCTGTTATAATAAACTAATAATCTAACAAACTTTTCTAACGGCCTAACAATCTGAACATGCCTCCTTATCCCCTTTATAAAAAGAGGGGCAGAGTACCCTCCGTAAGGTAAGTCAGGACAGATAGAGCTAAGGCTTTACTAAATTATTTTCAGCTTCTCTACTGAAGGGATCAAGAATCCTCTCTTTATTGGAGGATACTCTATCGATTTTAGGACTTTTTTTGTAGGTTTACTTATGGCTTACAACGATTTGGTATTTTCAGCAGCACTCCAACTCGATCTAATATCGATCTCGCCCTCTCCCCGAAGCCTTGCAGCAGCATACCTCATCAATTATGTAAATTCGATCCAAAATAGATTGACCATATTTATATGAGAGGAGTTAGAATTTAAAATGAAAATAAAATGATTGACTCCCATTCTATCCATCTAATTGGGGAGAATTCCATTCCCATTGCAATTCTAGAGGAGAATAAGAATGTCTCAATCCCTCCAAATTCAATCTTTGCTCTCTCCTAGTATTTAAATTTTATTTTTTATTTTAATTTCGATTCTAATTATAGCCGTGACCCAAATAAATTGAAGGATATGTCCATTTGAATTTTCATTCCAATCTATTGTAATTTCCGTTCTGATGGTGAACTAAATATATCGCAAAATTTTCTGCAACGCTGACTTTTAGTTCCAGGGCATCTCTTCCGATCGTTGCCATGGCGATTGAATATAGCTCACTGTAAGCACACGAGGCAGCGCATCTCATCGAATTATACGAGCTTCATTCGATCACAGTCATGCATCAATCACTAATGGCCGTGATTGAAATAGTGACCCTCTCCCGCCCGCCCCAGCTCGGATCGGAGGGATCCGCATCCCACCATTTCCCGTCCTCGCTCGCTGGGACGCGTCAAGGAGAGAGAGAGAAGGACGCCACGGCCCTCATCCATCCGGAGGCCCGCCCACCGCAAGCTCATGCATTGAGATAAATAAATACATAATTAAATAAATAAGTAATGATCTCTGACCGGAACCTGTCGGTTCGAACAGCGAGCACGAATGTCGGTAGTTGGACGTCCCGCTGCTCTTTCACCGCCACGTGTCAGTAGTTCTTCAAGCTGGAGCTGGACTTTGTGGGCCTCTTTCCGTCAAAGATGCCATCATTATGACACTTGGGCGCGTAAAATAATCAGCGGACCCGCAATGCTGGCGCCTGGCTGTCCGCGTCACAAGTCAATTTTCCAAATGCACAAGTCAATGGAATTTTTTTCTTTTTCCGCAGTCTTGTATCTTATTCGGACTTCACGCTATGATGTTACATTTCAAGCTACAGGATAATACTCTCCATATTTTTATCAATATCATCAAGGGTTATCACCCGATCTGGGTAAGCCCCAATTATACATTCCATGTTTAGGTATTTACATAAATTAATAATGCTTTAAAATAATAAAAAAGTCATGTGACTTGCTGTCCCAACACGTAAAGAACGTCTTTTCAGCACAAGAGAGCAGCACCCGAACTTTATGACGACATAATTTTCTTTCTATTATTGCCATAGTTTTGTTGCTTTGCGTCTTAAAAGAAAGACTAAGCTTTGAACCTTCCCGCTTTATTCATGGCAACAAGTTTGGCTAGTGGCGCTTCTTGTAGCACTCTGAGATTATAAAAGTTCCACTCTGACTAAATGCGCATCATCTTAGGATTTGTTACGGTCAACTAATTGCATATGCTCTGCCTCTCCACCGTGCTTGAAGCGCTGCTTGTGGCCAATGGAAATGCTTGATCTCGGGGCTTCTTTGCTTGCCTATAGCTAAGCATTCGGAATCGAATCGGTCCAGGGTGAGGCCCCTTCAGATGGTAGGATGGTCGGAAAGAGAGCTAAAGTTGTTTTTAAAATGACCTTAAAGAATAAATTCCAATCTATGAGAGTTGGACCCACTTCAATGAAGCAGATTCCAATTCAAACTACTTATACCAAACTGAACAGGGCCTTGGTAAGTGGTAACGACATGACAAGCAACTACACCGATAGTGTTTTAAGTTTGCAGCTCTCATTATGGGCCTCTCTGTGGTCCATGTACCACGGTTTACAGGAGAGCATTATTCTCAAGGAGAACATTAAGTTGTCCTAGGAATATATTGCCAAACATTTACTCATGCAGCATCAAGCTGGTACAACCCTTACCTGTTTTGACAACACATCTGACCAGCCGAAATCTGTAAAATTTTGGCCAAACTTGTTTAGTGAACAATGAATTCTGTGCAATAAAATGGATCTCAGTTAGCCACTTCAACAAAAATCTGGACCTAATTTAATGTATGGCTGTAGCCGCAAGTGTGAATCACATTCAGTCTAATTGATTGGTCCAACAGCTGCAAAAAGGAGGTACACAACATTAAAATTCATGGCAAGTTAGCAGTCGATTATAACAGTGGGATTTAATTTGGCTTAATGATATTTATTCTGCAAAGAAGAATATATTTCAATTACTACAGAAGCTGGACGATAAGCTGATCCATAGACTAACGGGGAAAAAAAACAAAAACAAAAAACAAAAACAAACCAAAAAAGAAAAGAAAAGAAAGAAAGACTCTAAGAGCAAAATACCAGATCGAACCATTAAACAGTAAATATCCTTCCAGACTAGGACGCTCCATAAATATCCCATCTAATAATTAGTGTTGTCATTTGTTGGAGTGGGGCAGAGCATTACAAACCTTGAATCTGCTAAGTTGGTTATCTCAAATATGAAAAATTACCTGTTCACAGCCCTTATGATAGATTATGTTAAATAGATGCCAACAATATTAACCCTGAAGAACTTCTAATACTGAAGAACTCCTAACATGGCTAAAATACCCAAAACAAGAATAAATTTGTCAGACAACTAATTATAGTTTGCAACAACTTTTTGACCCCAAAGAATTTGATTTCATCTGAGACAAGTCCAAGACCACTGAAATCTAAATATATCCATGCATGAAGCTACGCCTTCCAGAAGCTTTTGCTGGTTTCATCCAGACACTGCAAGTTTTGAAGATTTGATTTGGTAGATCTCCAATCTGTGCTACATCATGAATGTCTCAATGATTTAATCTTAGCACAATCTGTCTTGAGTAATTACAATTGTGTATGATACAACAACGTGATTCAAAGTTGAAAATAGGGGAAGGAAGGATCATCTAGATGGCATTGCAACAGAAAAGGCATCCCAGGATAGAAACGGCATATCCCAGAATATTACTCTGGTGCCTCCAGTTACTTTCCTTCCAATATCACTGAGAATATAAAGAATGAAGTAGAAACAACATACACAGTGGTCTAAAAATACGGGATCAGACTTATCAACACTTGTCCCTGCATGTAAGCGGAAATCCATTCACACTATTATCATTGAATACCATTTAATCAAATATATACTGACTACTCAGAATGCAAAGATGATATGCCCATTAGGTCAAGGCATGGAATTTGCCCAACAAGCGTGAGGTAAATATTCTAACTTCAAATAAATGAAATAGCTATGTCTGCCTTTCTATACCTCATTCTTTCATGCAAATGCAGCAGCGCGGTTTGATGATTACTGGTGCAATAAGCTTGAGGGATTGAAATTTCAAGATTTGCCAACTCATTTTTATCATAATTATTTATAACATATATAGAGGTCATCTCATTACTATGACTTTTCCACATAGCATCAGAATGCTATATATCCTTTACCTTCCTCATTTGGCTCTGATACCATTACTGGCAATTATTACACTGTCTCTTAGAAGGATGTTTGATAATAAAACATTAATCTTCCTTAGAATTAACTAATTACAAAAGCATATTAAAAGTCTAGTGTTTGTCTAAACTGTTGGATGCCCAGACTCTATATATCAAGACAATACATTGCCAAAATTTAGTCAGCATCAATTTGTCAGTTCTTACTATGGCAGTTAATTGAATTTTGGCAAGAAGTAGAGACATCTTATCAGATATAATTTTGTGCACCAAGTTGAAAGTTCACAATAAGAATCAGGATCGACAATAAACTATAATCACTATATTTAATGTCCTTCAAGTTCCAATTAATGTGGGCATTGTCCTTGTACAATAGCAAAGAATGTTGAAAGATTTTTTATATCGTGGAATGTGGAAATATTTTTTAAAAGAAAGTGGAAGCAATAATTATTATTTATTAAATCACATGTGTAGAATCATTCTCTTATAAATATCACACAAATCAGATTCAGAAAGAAAAGGAAAGAGAAAGTTTAAAAGGATATCTTTTCTACAAGTAAAAAGTTCTAACACAAGATGTGAACTATTATTGCACATCTATGTACCCACATGATCATGCACCATCATGCATAAAAGGGCTGTCTAGACATATGGAACAGACACCTTCCCATCGTTCTGCTCAAAATAATACATGGAACAGATGCAAAGATTTATAATCAAAAAGATTCTTTACCCATCAATATTATACCACAGATATAATTCTAAGAAGTACAATGTCAAATAACATATAGTTGATGCTCACATCAAAAAACAAGAATTCTTCCATACCCATGACAGACAACCGCTTGGGCAGATGAAAATAAAGAACAGAAATAATAAATTTCTGAAAGTGGACAGAACCACAATGAATGGCAACAGAAAGAAACAGGTTTCTTAAATCCATTGTGCTCCACATTCTGTTTGGTCAATGTCTGATAACAGCCAGGGAAAAATAGGAGGCAAGGAAAGGCATGTGGGGAAAACAACAAATATATACAAGGAGAGCTTGCAAGAACTAGTGGAGAAGGATAAATGAGGCATACCTGATTGAGGGGCATGCATGCTAAGAGATTGCACTTGCAGGACATCACGGAAGAGAGCTTGACAATGATAGTGCAGTCAACCACACCAGCAACGAGCTCTAGCAGGCCTTGAATGGAAAGGAAAATGATAATCAAACTCTACAATACAAATAACCAAATTCCATCAGGAAAGTTCCATTTATGCTCCCAAACTTGCCTCTTTTTTGCCTCCCTTTCACTGGATTACATCTGCCACTAGCTATCATCTGATGGTAACTAGGTTCATTGTCCTCAAGTGACTGACTTAAAATTGAACATCTAAAGAAGGCCAGTATAATTCTGTATAGACGAGGTCCTTGTTTCTCTCACAACAAAATAGCTGGATTACCTCTCTGTCAAAATGGTTGAAACCACTTGGAAGTAAACTTTGAACTTCAACCTGCCATCAAGTTGTGGTCAGAGCCATTAAATTCCTTTGATTAATGCACCATCACATTAGAGCATTTTTTTTTTCCTTTTATCTTGATTACTGCTTGATCACATTTCAATTTTCCTTCCACAGGTGCTACATATAAAGCCCCTTGGCCTAGCACCAAGTCCAATCAATTAGCTCCATGAACCTCCATA
>KE505049.1:97172-116586 GCA_000441515.1 Elaeis oleifera | reverse complement strand
CCGACAGTCGGTGTCGGGTCGTCCGTTGTCGGTCGGGCGGAGTCGGCTGGTCGGTCCATCTCAGAGGTGGGCCTGTGTCGGGATCTGCAGAGGAGTTACCGCCGGTCGGTGTCGGCGAACCGACGTCGGTAAATCGGCGTCGGGACCCGTGGGAGAGTCGGCATAATGATCAGTCGGCGTCAGGGTCAGTCGGTATATCTCAACACATCTATATTGGTCTGCCAATCCTTCCTCTTTTAAAGGTTGTCGAAGGAGAAACGCTGATTAACAAAAAATGGACAAACACAAAAACATGCAGGTCATCAAAAATAATCAAGAGAAAGATCTTAACTTTCTACAATATTTGAGTAATCTTAACGGATATCATGCCATTAGAAAATTAATTAACTGAAGCAAAAAGACTAAAGGCCCTTTTGGTCTTGCCTCCGTTTGATAAGTTTGCCTTCAAAAATCCAACAAGAGAAGTGAGCTGGACTGGACAAGAGGCATGGTTGGGTCTTTATTGAAAAAATAATAATTTGCAAAGTCCTTAGAGTTTTTGGTAGCAAAGTTTTATTGCATTCAAAAAAGGGTGAAAGTAAAGCAAAGATCGGCAAAAATTTTCTACAAATGCTATAAACCAACAAAATACCAAGCAGTCCCTGAAAAAGCATGTAATGCTTACTTTGGCTTTAGTGAATCATGCCTGAATTTACCAATAAAAAAAAAAAGGAAATCATAAAACAGAATTCTCATTGGTGAGACAAAACTAATTGGTCAAACTTAGTGCTACTTCCGTGTAATATAAATGATCTTACATTACATCTGATAGGTGCTTAGAGAGTTTACATCCACGTCTATAGAACGTAATGTCCGTTCAATTGAACAGCGATAATAGAATGAGTCATACATATAGCCAACTGGCAATGAGATGGAAAATTGGGCCTCTTTCTCAAAAAAGAGTGCCGCATAAATTGGCTAAGAAATCTCTTTTATTGGTTATCTATAAATTTTAAAAGAAGAAAAAAATATGTCTCAATAAAAGTACATTAGAGTGAGTTTTCAAAAGAAAACTAGACTGATTACATTCTAGATCCATGGACGAGGAAGCGTCGGAGACCAGGAAAGTGACATCCCTCTGGGAGGAAACATAAAGCCAGGTGTTTCTTCAGTGCGAAGAGAGCTCGAAAAAGAGAAATCGAAGATTGGACTTCCATCCGAGAGCAAAAAATAAGAAACCCTATGATATATCTAAAAGAATTTGGGGATACAGGAAGCGATCCCATAGAATCTAAAAATCTCAAAGATGAAAAAAAAAAGAAAAATCTAAGATCTGCCCCAAGATATTCCTCGTACACCATCAATCGGTCTGGAGGTGGATTGTAAACTCGAGCAACAGAATCAGAAAGTTCAAGATGAAATTCGTTTAGAATAAAGTGTTGGACTCGGGGCAACTCCAGATCGCTTAAGGTCAATTCGGATTGGATCTCACTGGATCCAACCAAAGGCCGACCACCATCTATTAAACAAGCTTTTAAAATTTTGAATTGTTTGGATATCCAGCAAGGTTGGAAAAAAAATTGTTGGGACATCCAAGGAGGTTGGAAAAAAATCCAGGGGTATTGTTTGATAGAACCACACTAAAATGGACAGCTCAACAACGAGCCTAGTAGACCCCAGCATACTGTTTGGCTTGGGGGTACATGAGGATTCATAGGGTAAGGTAAGAAAATTAACAAACCTTCGTTTGGATAAGAAGGAGAAGGATAAAGAAGGATATATGCTTTATTCTTTTTATGCAATAAAAGAATAAAAGAAGTAAAAAAATTTATATATATTTTGATAATATATTTTTTTATTAATATAATATACTATTTAATATTATAATATTTTTTTATTATCTAGAATCAATTTATTAGATATTTTCATGTAAAATGTATTACAAAGAGACGACTAGAGTTTCTGACTTATGCAAAGAAAATGATTGAAAAGAGAGATTATAAAATAATCTAATTATAATTTTAAATTTATTAAAATAAATTAAGAAAATGAAACTTGAGCTTGAACCTTCCTCTCTTTTACACCGCAAATCGAGAGTACAAAAAATTGAGTGAATGAAAGATAGGAAAGGGTTGAGAGAACCTTTCTCTACCCTCTATTTCTCAAAAAAATTTATCAAACAGAGATCCATTCTTTACCCTCCCTCCCCTTATAAACCCGTGTACCCCCAATCCAAAAAGTCCGCAAGAGTGCCACCTTCTAGGATTGTCCCATAGCTTCTTTTGGGCTACGTGCATGAGATGAGAATAACCCTGGATACGGTGAAAGTGTGTCATTGAATAACCATGAAGTTAGTTTGAGTTCATTGTCCGTTCAAGCTAAGGCTATCCAATATGTTTAAAGTCGCGATCCTGAAACACACTGGACATAGCATCTCCAGCAGAAAGGCGACATGACATTGGAGTTCTTAATGTTGTGAGGAAATACATGAAGAACTTTTAAGCATCGCTACTTTCTTGTTGATACACAGAATGTAAGAACAGAAACTAGCAAGACAAGAAAAGCCAAGATTAGAAACTTTGGAGTAAGCTGTGTGGCTTCTATGGTCCTCACAGTCTCAATCTCAGATTCTGCGCCCGTGGAATCCTCTGCTGAAACTGTTGTCTCCATGCCTGTATCATGGACAGGCATAGCTACAGATGACTTCTGCACCTGATAACATAGAGTTGGAAATCAAATATTTTCCCCAAAGAAATCCTTTGAACTTGAAAAAATCTACTGCAATATGCAACGATGATTTCATGTCAGTGAATCTGGCATACCTGAATCGTGTAAACGGAAGTATCATATTCAATTATAGTTAGAGGTGGTTTCATAACCGCATCATGTGATGGGTATCGATTGCATTTATAAATAATTCTTTCAAGAGCTCATATTTGTTCTGGCAATTGCATTTACATAACCTAGTCAAGCTTGATTGTTGCAATATAGACACATGATCTTTGGTTATAACAGATATAGTACATGCAGCAGACAAACTCTAGCAAGTATAGGTAAATGCATAGCTTTTGCTTATGAAAAGAATGTGATTCAGTTCAAAACAAATAAACAAACATTAAAATTTGATTCAGGAAGGAGTAAGCCATGAAGCTAAACTCCTGAAAAAGGCTCCAAACATTAACTAAGTAGATACTTTTCAACTGACCATTAACTTGATGTCAGCTATCCAAAGAAATGAGCCAAAGTCCTAGCTTTATCCTAACCAGTGCTTAGAGGTTGGGCCACCTACATACCAAATACACAACCAACTATTATCAGAATCAGCTTTGATTCCTCAAACGGTTGTAAATGGTTGACTGTTGTATTGGTTTAAGGACAAAGATGGAGGCTCCAATTTACAAGGCGAATGATTTAAAGTGACTCATTTGTTTGCTCAATTGCATTTAGTAGAGGTCAATGCATGAAGTGCATTATTTAAAATAAAAAAGAAGAAGAAGAGAGAAAGAGTTAAGACAGTTCTATGTGTAACAGGACTCACACAATGACTGCACATGTTCTTGTGAGGCAAGATACTGCCACTAGCAGACCAGTTCCAAAGGTTGCATTGCCATTGCCATTGAAGCCTGGCCACCCTCCGATTATATCCAATCCCCTGGCAGGATGTTTTCTGAACTCCAAAGGGATAATCCTTCCAGCATGACCCCCCGTCCAGGAAGGGCAGTCTGGCTGCAGATGGCCAATTTGGCCGCACGTGAAACACACAGCCCTACCCTCTCGCAGACAAAAGCTTTCCAAACCAACCACTCTGATCCCGGGGCTCTAATGGACTCATGTGGTTCAGGCACACAACCACTCTAGCATAGTTGGCCTTGGTCACCTGCTCTGTCAATCATTGTCTCGGTGCAGAGGTGGCTCACAAGGGTATGTCGGCTACCAAGGCAATGTTCTTAGCTGTCATCCGGCAACCATGGGAGCCTCATCCAGATAACCGCAATCTTAGCCTCCGCTGCTGCAAAAAGTTTGGCCTCCAAGTCTCAAGTGCGAGCCTGGCCAACAACCGTCCATGATCTCAAGCCCCAAATCTTCAGCATATCTCCTTCTGAATGAAAATGGAAGCCAAAGACTTCCTCAGGTGCCTCCAACAATGGAAACTCATGCTCAAGCTGCCATTTTAACTTGAGCTCATAGACAAAGGGCACCAGCGATGGTTGGAGACCAAGAAATTTCCCAATGAAGCAATACCTCCATGGTTGCCTTAGCCACTCTAGTTCAGCATCATCGAAGATGTTCTTCTTAAACCGAGTTTGCAAGCGCTCCACATCAACCAAAGCTAAGAGGATGAGTCTCCCAATGCCAGAGGGGGGCTCTCCTCGTGGTACATCCACCCACGACCGTGACTTAGCACCGGCACACCTCCAGCTGCCTGATGCACCTCCATTGGAGGTTGACCTTGTACATCTGGCTGGCTCATGCCCACATGGTTGTTAGTAATATCCTCACCACCACAAAGTCCTCTTGGTGGTTCGGTTGCTTGCTCACACTCCTCTCTCTCACCCTCGTGTTACTATGAAAAGAACACATGGAGGTACAGAATCTATTTTCTTGTTGCTTCCTTAGATAGACTAATGCATTATAAGTTGATAACTTTAAAAAAAAAAGTGCCGTCCGCATCACATTATTGCTTCTCTGAAATTATTAACGAAGACAATAATTTCTGACTAGGGGTGTGAATGAGCTAGGCTGTACTAAGATCACACTCCAAAATATGATCTATTGGGGGAATTTTGGAGTGGGCCGATAATATGTAGAGATTGAAAGATATCCAACCCATTAAGTCTGTGCCTATATATCTCAGTCGTACTAACAATCGATTATAACTTGCTCGTCTAAGCCCGACAATTTCAACCAAAGGCTGTCCGACCCTTGGTCGGTCAGTGCTTAGTCCGACCCCTGGTCGACCAGTGCTTGGTCCGACCCCTGATCGTCTAGCTCTTAGTTCCAACAGCTATGCGGCCAGCACCTGGGATCGATTCCTGGTCAAACAGCTTCCTTTCCCCAACCTTTGGTCGTCCATAATTTAGTATTGACTCATGGTCAGCCAACATACAGTTTCGACTTATCATCGGCCAACATCGAGCCTTGATCAGCCTAGACCGACCAAATCAAAATTCAAAAAACTGGCGTCAATCGGATAACAACTGTCAGAGAGCAAATAAGGCAAATCATGATCTCCACGATGCGAAAATCTTTCGAACAGTTGGAGTATTACGCAAAATCTACCTCAAGTCTAGCATAATTGTGCCAGTCCACCTAGCAACCATGGCTTTGACCTCCGTCTATAAAACGAGATCAAAAAGAGAGACCCCAAATATGCAATTCTTCTAAGCCCACGCTCCTCTATCTGTTGGTTCTACTAGCTGACTTGAGCGTCGGAAGATCTCCATCGAAAACTTTCCGATCCGGACTTTTGCAGGTTCACCACCCGAAAGCCCTGTTCATACCTGCAACTCCAGCGAATCCGACGTCAACAAACTTTAGCACCAACATATGACGCTAGAGGAAGGATCTGTTCCAAATCGACAGAGTGCAAGTCTAGGGTAATATCACCATGCCACCAAAAAGAGCAGCAACTTCTCGCCAAGCACAATCCCGCAACACCGGTGCAGCAGCCTCATAGTAAGAAGAGAATCATGCCAACCAATCGACCCTGCCACCTCTGGCGGGAGTCTCAGCTCCTCCGCCTGCAGCAATCACGATGGAGCAATTCAACCTGCTTTTTCAGCAGGTTTAAAATCTAACGGCGGTGGTTCAAGCAATCCAGACCGCTCTTGTGCCACCTCCTGTGGGACAGGCACCGCCGCCTGTGGTGCAGACGATTCCTTCGTCACCTCCTGTGTCACGATCTATATCGGATCCACCTCCAGCGGACTTTCAACCTGTGGCACCGCTACCTCATGCCGAAACAGTTCCACCACCTCCACTTGAGCAGTCCCGAGTCCCGAAAACACATGCTACTCACCAACGCTGCCCAGAAGCCTAAATCCAAGAAGGCGACGCTCCATTAGCCCCCAATCGGGACATGATTCAAATCCGGACCATCGATCCCTTCATCAATCAACAACTCGTACCGCTCGAGATCCTGAAGTCGAGCGGAGGCTCCAAGAGTTGGACCAACAGATTGAAGCAATCCATTACCACACCTCTGCATCACTTGATGAGTTTGACGGTGCTCCACCTTTCAGCTCTGAAATAATATGGAAACCACTCCCATGGCATTTTCAGGTCCCTCAGTTGGAGATGTATGATGGGACCACCGACCTTACTGATCATCTAGGGAGCTTCAGGGCAAAATGCTCCTTCAAGGGGCCTCGGATGCCATCCTTTGTCGGGCCTTCTCATCGACTCTCAAGGGAGCCGCCCAACATTGGTATTCTGATTTGAAACCAGGATCGGTTCACTCTTTCGGACAGCTGAGCCGATTCTTTTCCAATCATTTTGTTAGTAGCCGTCGGCAACAGAAACGGTCTGACTTCCTCCACACCATCAAGCAAAAGGAGGGAGAACAATACAATCTTTTGTTAACCGTTTCAACTTGGCTACATTAGAAGTGCACGACCTTGATCAGTCGGTCGCAATATTAGCCCTAATGAATGGACTACCAAAGAATGACCTCAAGAAGTCTTTGATAAAACTTATCCCCACGACTATGCTAACATGCTGGTCCGGACAGAGAAGTATGCGCGAACGGAGGACGTGTTCGCATCGGAAGTTACCAACTCTTCCGCAGTAGAGGGAGAGTCACAGCAAGTCAGAAAGAATAAATCGCCAAGATGGGAGGAGAGGCCCAGACGATGTTCAAGGTCTCCGCCTCGTCGGCAAACAAATAATTCCCCTCCCAGAAATCGCTGGCCGACGAGTCCTCGATGGGGAGGACGGCGTGCCTCTCTGTCGAGAAGATTCAATAACTACACTCCCTTGATGGAGCCGAGGAAAAATGTGCTGATGCAAATCAGGGGCAAATTCCAGAAGCTACACCAACGCAAACTCATGCAGCTCAGAGAAATCCTAATAAATACTGCCTGTATCACAAAGATCATGGTCACGACACGAAGGAGTGCTTATAGCTTCGAGACGAGATCGAGGAGCTCATCAAGCGTGGCCGCCTAGATCGTTTCATTCGACGCAGGAGAGAGCAGGAAACTGACAAAGATCCCATGACTCCGAGAGCCACCACCACCAGCCGAGCCCCAAGAAGACTAGCCCCCGATCGGAATAATCAATGCAATCACTGGGGGGTATCGCAGGAGGGATTCCAGCAATGAAGGGAGGTCCACAAGGAGAAGGATCAAAGAGCCAATTACTTTTACTGAAGAGGACGTCCGAGAAATCCAATTCCCACACCATGATGCGGTGGTTGTATCTATGAATATTGATAAGCATCTTGTATGTCGCATTTTGGTTGATAATGGAAGCTCGACAAATATTTTATATTTTGATGCTTTTGAAAAAATTGGGATTATCCCCTCGCAGGCTCGGGAGAGTGGAGTCCCCGCTGGTCGATTTCACCGGAGAAGCAATCCCAGTGGAGGATGTTATCACGCTGCTCATAAAGTAGGCCAATATCCACGTCAGTCCACTGCCCAAATTGATTTTCTTGCCATCCGAAGACCCTCGGCCTACAATGCAATTCTTGGACGTCCTGGCCTGAACACATTTCGTGTTGCTGTGTCAACCTATTGCCTGAAAGTGAAGTTTCCTACCGCCCACGGGATTGGGAAGATCTACAGAGATTAAAATTTGGCGCGGCACTGTTATCACATCTCATTGCAATGAGCCAAAACCGCAAAGACCTACCCTGTCGAAGGACTAGATCCCGTGACGAGCTGGCGGAGACTCGAGGTGAACCAGTCGAGGACCTCATCCCTATTCTCCTAGAGGATGGAAATAAGAGCACACAATCCGAATCGAATCAAATCTAGATCAGATAACTAAAGAGCAGCTAACTCTGTTTTTGTAGAGGAATGGGGACATCTTCGCATGGACTCCGACGGACATGCAGGGGATCGATCCCTCGGTGATAGTGCACAGCTTGAACGTGGATTCGAAATACCGTCCATTCAAGCAAAAGAAGAGGAGCTTTGCACCAGAGCATCAAAAAACCATTGCCGAGAAAGTTAGTAAGCTCCTTGATGCTGGCTTTATCCGGGAGGTCCAATATCCCGACTGGATATCCAATGTGGTCATGATGAAGAAGGCGAGCGACAAATGACGGATCTGTATGGACTTCGCCAATTTGAATAAGGCATGCCTGAAGGATAGCTACCCGCTGTCGAGGATTGATTAGATGGTGGACGCCACGTCCGGCCACAAACTCTTCTCCTACATGGACGCTTTCTCCGATTATAACCAAATTCGGATGGCTCCTGAAGATGAGAAAACTATTTTTTACTGATCAAGAACTTTTTTGTTACAGGATGATGCCCTTTGACCTCAAAAATGCAGGTGCAACATACCAATGCCTCATAAATAAAGTCTTTAAAAAAAACAGATTGGATGGAATATGGAGGTCTACGTAGACGATATGCTGGTCAAGAGCAAATCAAAAAAGAATCACATCGATGACTTAGTCCAGGCTCTTGCTATCCTACAGAGGTACAACATGAAACTGAACCCAACAAAATGCACCTTCAGAGTGACTTCCAACAAGTTCCTCGGCTTTATGGTGTCAAGTCGGGGGATAGAGGCCAACCCTGAGAAATTAAAGCTGTCCAGGAGATGAGCCCACCAAGGACAATCAAAGATGTCCAGCATCTCACCGGAAGAGTTGCAGACCTAAATCGATTTGTATCGAAGTCGGCCAAGCACTGTCTTCCCTTCTTTGAAGCCCTCAAACGACATAAAAATTTTCACTTGAATGAAGAATGCCAGAAAGTATTTGATGATCTAAAATGCTACCTTAGTTCTTCCCCTCTCCTGGCCCGACCAGACCCCGGCAAAGAATTGCTCCTGTATTTAGCAGTTTCTCCAATGGCAATGAGCACAGTGTTAATCCAAGAAATGAACAGAATTCAAAGCCCATCTATTATGTTAGCCGGATCCTGAGGGGTGTGGAAATTCGATACACTAAGTTACAAAAGCTAGCGTACGCTCTCCTCATCATCGCTCGGAAGCTCTGATCCTACTTCCAAGCTCACACTGTCGCCCTTCTAACCGACCAGCCCATGAAGAACATCTTGCATCGACCAGAAACTTCTAGACGAATGGCAAAATAGGCAATTGAGCTCTCCGAATTTGACATCCAGTTTCGATCTCGACAATCAATTAAGGCTCAAGTATTAGCCGACTTCCTAGCTGAATGTACTATTCCAGAAGATGAACCGATCAGAGAGGGGAGGCACTCATAGAGCAAACCTCAAATTCTCCAGAAGATCCAGTTGATGCGTGGAAGCTATATATAGATGGGTCATCCAATCAAGCCGAGTCGGGAGCAGGGCTTCTTCTTATGAGCCCCGAGGGGATCATAGCAGAGTATGTCTTATGGTTCAAATTTTCCGCATCCAATAATGAAGTAGAATATAAAACACTAGCTACAAGACTCCAAATCGCTAAGGAGTTAGGAGTGCAGGATCTAAAAGTATATAGTGATTTCCAATTGATCGTCGACATGTCAAAGGCAACTATGAGGCTCGGGAGAAAACATGATAAAATATCTTCAGAAGGTGAAAGATGTGATCTCGGCATTTCGAAACTTCAGGGTTTAGCAGATACCAAATGCGAAAAATACACAGGTCGACTTGCTATCTAAGCTGGCTACTTCCTCACCTCTGACCTGCCTAGAAAACCTACTTCGAGATGGTGAAGAACATGTTATAGAGGATTTGACAGAAGTGATGCAGGTGGATGATGAACCCTCATGCATCGATCCTCTTCTCCACTATTTGATAGATGGATTTCTGCCGATGGATCGAAAGAAGGCATGCAAGATTAAATATCAAGCATCTCAGTATGTCCTGTATGAAGGAAAGTTATATAACAGATCCTTCTCTCTTTCTTTTCTGAAATGCTTGCGATCATCGAAGGTGGACTATGCCTTGAGGGAGATCTATAAAGAATATGCGAAAGCCACATTGGAAGAAAGCCTAGTCTTACAAACTTCTTTGATAAGATTATTACTGGCCGACAATGCAAAAAGATGCCAAGGATCTGATTAAGCGATGTGATAAATGTCAAAGAAACTCTAACGTACAACATCTATCCTCTATGCCGATCACCCGCATATGTGTGCCCTGGCCTTTTGTACAATAGGAGATGGATATCCTCGGTCTATTTCCTCCAGCTTCTGGATAGCAAAAATTTCTCTTGATTGCTATGGACTATTTCACGAAGTGGATGAAAGCTGAAGCCCTCATTAAAATCACAGAAATGAGAGTCAAGAATTTCAACTGGAGGTCGATAATTTGCCGATTTGGCTTGCCTCAGGTATTGATAATAGACAATAGGCGACAATTCTCAAGAGCCAAATTTGCAGAATTTTGTGAAGACCATAGAATCTCCCACCACCTGACATCTGTGGCGCATCCACAAGCAAATGGAGAAATCGAGGCCACAAATCGAACTCTCCTATAGGGCATAAAAATGCGACTAGACAAAGCCAAAGGCTCTTGGGTCGAGGAACTTCACCACGTGCTCTGGACATACCAAACAACGTCTAGAACTCCCACAGGCGAGACACCCTTTAGTCTCGCCTTTGGCACTAAAGCAGTAATACCGATGGAGGTCGAGGTTCCATCAGCAAGGATTGAGAATTTTGATGGACAGACCAACTCGAAAAGACAATGTGCGGACAGATTTGCTAGAGGCCCGAGAAATAGCTCAAATCAGAATGGCAGCCTACCAACACAAAATGATCCGCTACTTCAATTATCGAGTTCGAAACAAAACTTTCAGAGTCGGCGATTTAGTCCTACACCGAGTAGAAGTCTCCTGGCCAGCAAAATGAGATAAACTATCTCCAAATTAGGAGGGACCATACCGAGTGCTCGAGATCGTTAAATCGAGGACTTATCGATTGACAAAACTCGACAGAACTCCGCTGCCACGATCTTGAAATTCGGAGAACCTCCGTGTGTACTACCAATAATGTAATTTTTTCAATAAATGAAATTTTTCATTAAAATATATTGTTTGTTGTCCTTTGATCGACAATGCGTGGAACGTCTTTGATCGGCAATGCGTGGAATGTCTTTGATCGGCAATGCGTGGAACGCCTTTGATCGGCAGTGCATGAAATGCCTTTGATCAGCAAAGCATGGAATGCGATCTTAACTCGTTCATCTACAGCAAAAAAATAATAATAATAATATATAGAAGTAGAGTATGTAAATGAAAGAGTTATTATTTCATTCCATTAAAATATTTACAAAGATCTGACCAGCTCTGCGGCCGATCTTACAAAAAAATAAGAAAAGAGAAAAGCCTCCTAAATAATTTTCAGAGTTTTAATATGATGCCTTTTATTCGGATCAAGCTTCGCAACCTCAGTCGGATCATACTCAGCTGACTTGACTTCGTCGATATCGGAAGGCCCACGTCATCAAGATCCTTGTCATGAGGTACCCTGCGAGGAATTACAAACTCCAAAAATCTGTAACTGTCTTCTTGCCTCTCACTTAGTTATGTTAAAGCATCATCCAAGTTCGTTCTGGACCAGACAAATCGAAAAGATCAAGATACGAATACAGCATCCGAATGGCATTCCGACAGAAACTATAGCCGGTATAACGTCCACTGACAAATATGGTGTGGATCATTGACTGTGAACTGAGCATCGATGGCCCACTTACTCAAAAAGCTCTCTCCGCTCCTCATCGGAACTCTTCACCCAAAAGCGACAGGTTTCTCGGCCTCTCTTCCCTCGTCAGAGCAACCATTGGGACATTCCGTTCTTGCATGACCTCGACAATAGCGACAGCCTTTTATCATTCAACACCTGCTGCAGGTTGGAAATCTTTTTTTGGCATTATGCAGTTCACCATGAAGTTGCAACGTGCGCACAGACGACGCCTATCCGAACTCCCTGCTAGCGATCAACGATTTCAGAGCAAGTATTTCCTTTCAGACAGAGTCAAGCCGACGGTGATATAAAGTCAATTTTGCAGCCAACCCCACGTCTTTTTCCCGTCGAGTCGGATATTTTCTTCATCTCCTCGGATCAGTTGCACTTTCTCAGTGCTACGCGCCACAACCCCTCACCGAACTTCCCGCTGAAGCATGGCAATCTCCTTTCCAACCTCCCCAAGGTCCTTCTGTGCCTTCAACAATTTTTTCCCTTGATTAGCAGCTTTTTTCTTGAAGAATTTGAGTTCCTCTTCCAAACTATTAATGTGAGCCTCGATCCTCACTGCCATCACCGACGGAAGGGCTTGGCCGGCAAAGGGGCAGCCACTACGGATTCGACGCCACAGACATCATCCACCAACTACACAAACAATTAAGGAACGGTATGTTTAAAAATTCATGATTTCATTCCATTAAAAAAACTTCTTACAGAGGTTAAAAAAAGAAGAAAAATACAAGTGTTCAGTCCCCGACCTTGTCTTGGGGATCAACGATATTCGAGCGAGGCTCGAAAGGACCGACCTCAGCACTAGAAGAGGAAAGGGCGACAGCAAGAACCGGCTCGACAACATTCTCCTTCTCGAGAGCAGAGACCTCGGGGGCCGAAGTTTCTTCGTCCTCTTCCTCATAATCCAAAAAAGCAAGATCTATATCTGCATGCTCTTCCTCGATCAACTTCCAACAGTCGATCCACCCTTCTTGTGTGCCCCGTGATAAATTTTTCTGCGAAACGCCACATGGCTGTCACAATACTCCTGCAATGCCTTGAAAGCTCCAACTGCTTGAGCCTTCACCTCGGCAAAGATGGATGATGCCTTGTACTCTTCCACAGCATGGCGCTCGACCTCCCAAACACGCTCTTCAACCCTCTCTTCAGTCTCTTTCTCCCTTTTCTGTGCAAGAGCGAGATTGGCTTCCGCCTTCTTGAGAGCCTCCTGAAGGTGCTTGATGTCGGTTTTGAGTTTTTCCACCTTCATCCAGGCGGCCAAAGCATCGTCTTCAACCTTTATTTCAGTTTCTCGTGCCTTCCTTTTGGCCTCCCATGCCCCTGCTTCCCTAGCCGAATGATCTGCTAAGTTGACGAGGACATGAAGCAGCTGCATCCAAACAAGTTAAGTAAAGAGAACGAAGCGAAGAAAGAGAAACGAATAGTTAGTGTAATACCTGATGTCCAATCGTCAGAGACGGCCTCTTGAGGCTAGAGGCACTCATCTTCCCGATTTGTTCCAATTCCGTCGGGATTACGGAGTTTTCAATTAATTCTTGGACTACCTTCCAATCTTGAAAAAATAAATCCTCTGGAATGTCATCGAGAGGAACCTCCTCCTCCTCGGCTAAGTCCTTGGAAGGCCTTGCTCGGGTTGGGATTTTGAAAGGCTGGAGCTGATCAATATGCCCTTCTCGAGAATCGACAGTCAAAGTTGGAGCTGAAGCGAATGTTGCCAATACCACTCCGATCTTGATAGAGAGAGCTTGGTCGGCCGAGATAGACTGTTTGCTGGACTCAGCAGCTTTCGACTTCTTTTCTTTCGGCTCCAACGGGGGAGAGTGGCCTTCAAGCTAACAAATCTTTTGCCGAAGGTTCCATATCTGCAACCATTCAACAGACGTCGGATTAAAAGAACAAGCAGAAAAGAAAGCTAAAAAGTATAAACAACTCCACCCACTCTCGCACTCATTTGGATAGAGCCCTGCCGAGAAGAGGGATTTGTTGGATAGGAGTTCTTCCAGACGAGGAGCTTTATATTCTTGGAGATCCCTGAGCCCCTTCATCTCCTCGGCACTCAGCTCTACGGCCTTCAGAGATGAAACTTCAAGCCGACCCCACTCAAGAAGACCCCAATCATCTATAGAAGAGCAGGAGACGAAGAGGAATCGCTTCTTCCACCCATGAATGGATGAAGGAGCCCCAGTAATTAAAGGGGCAACACTCCTCTATGACGAGACATACCACCAGTCAGCGTATGGATGTCTCTTAAGAGTGAAAAGAGCTCGAAAAAGGGGGATAGAAGGTCAGACTCCAGTCCGAGAACAGAGGATAAGAAACCTACCATATATCTAAAGAAATTTGGAGAAACTGTGCAAAAGGAGATCCCATAAAACCTAAAAGTTAAAGAATGAAGGGAGAGATGAAAAATCTAAGATCCATCCGAAAAGCTTCATCATATACCGCTAGTCGGCAGGGAGGAAGACAATGAACATGAGCGTCGGCACCAAGAAGTTCAAGATGGAATTCTTCGAAATGGAATACTCAGCTCGGATTAAGGCCAAATTGTCCAAGTTTAGCACAGATTGAATCTCGTCGGGTCCAGCCAAATGATTAGTCTTGGATTTGGAATTTTTTGGGTCTTTCGTTCCCTTTCATGCTGGATCCCTCTCCAACATAAGACGCTCACTCATAGAACCCTCGGAGTCCGCCATGGGGGAAAACGAAAAGAAAAAGAAAACGAAAGAAGGCAAGGAAAGCCTACCTTCGATCAAAGGCTCGGAGAAAGCATCCAGAAGCATCTCTTGCAGTGAAGAAGAGAGGACGATGAGAAAAAAACCAACTACAAAAGATTGAGGTAAAGGGATGGCAATGGCGGAAAAGAAAAAACTCTCAAGAGAGCAGCAGGGCGAAAGGTGCCAAAAATGGAGAACCCTTTTTAAATAAAGGGTCACACGACCTTCAGGAGATTTCAAATCGGTACAGATTCCCAACACATGCTACGCGTCATCCCCCTGTTGGTTATGGGCATACCGTCAGTTTCAGTATTAAATGCACCACAGCAAGATGAAGATAGCGTCCGCACAGATTTCAAAACAAGCTCATAATTATATTATCATCATCTGTGCCTAGAAAACTGCGCGCAAACATCTGTTTAAAAAATCTTTGCATATCCCCTGCCATTTAAACGCCAAGTACTCCCATAGCCCGACCAGAGCTCGGACTGGGGAGTAGGAGGTATGTGTTGGAAAAATTTTGGAGTAGACCGATAATATGAAGAGATTAAAGATATCCAGCTCATTAAGCCCGTGCCAATATATCTCAGCCGTACCAGCAATCGACCATATCTCGCTCGTCCAAGCTCGATATTTCAACCAAAGGCTGTCCAACCCTTGGTCGGTCAGCGCTTGATCCGACCTCTGGTCGGCCAACGCTTGGTCTGACCCCTGGTCATCTAGCTCTTAGTTCCAACAGCTACGCGGCCAGCACTTGGGACCGATTTCTGATCAAACAGCTTCCTTTCCCCCAGCCTTTGGTCGTCCATAATTTAGTATTGACTCCTGATCAGCCAACATACAGTTCCAACTCATCATCGGCCAACATCGAGCCCTGATCGATCTGGACCGACCAAATCAAAATTCAAAAGCTGACGCCAATCGGATAACAGCTATCAGGGAGCAAATAAAGCAACCATGATCTCCGCGATGCAAAAATCTCTCGAACAATTGGAGTATTATGCAAAATCTGACTCAAGTCTCGCATAATTGTGCCAGCCCACCTGCCAACCATGGCTTCGACCTCCGTTTACAAAAGGAGACCAAAAAGAGAGACCCTAGGTACGCAATTCTTTCTAAGCCCCACGCTCCTCTATCTGTTGGTTCTACTAGCTGAATTGAGCATTGGAGGTCCCCGCCAAACACTTTCCGATCTGGACTTTTTGCAAGTTCACCACCCGAAGGCCCTGTTCATACCTACAACTCCAACGAATCCGGCATCAACTTTAGCACCAACATGGTCCAAAGATAAAACCCAAGCACACAGCCTAGTATGACCTAAGTTTACCAGGCCCGAGCTTGCCTAGCTATATGGATCTGTTTTCTCGAACCTTGCTTGGCTAAATGCCACTCAATTTTTGCCAAATAAAAACCTAAGAGTGCCCAAAATTTCAGCTTCCAAGAACTTAGGCCTATTAAGGCTTTAGGGCCTGAAACCATTGGTTGGTCCATTCCTTTTTAAGGTCAGGTCTTCAGGTCACTCGGACTGGCCCAGCCTACTGGCAACCCTATTTCTAACAAAGATTCTAAGTTTATATCTTTGCTTTTAAAGAAATTTGAACAAGGTGTCTTAACCTAGATTCTAGGCAGCAGCTTACATGATCCTCAAAAAGAACCATTTTAATTCTGCTCACCACAGTCTGAGTGATTTGTTTTGAAGATAAGTTCCTGACAAGACAAACAACAGAAGATATGGACATATTGCAAGTTGCACTTGCATATAACAATTTTGAGACTGTATCAAGCAAAAAAGTAATGGTCAGATTGTCTAATTAGAACAGTTAAAGCATACTAAAATTTGATGTCCATAAAAACATCAAAAACATCATGAATAATAAAATTCAACACCAAGTAGAGAGCACAGAGATCTGACAGCTGTTTTAATTAGTGATGGTATTGCTTGCTGAAAATATTGAGAATTAGCTGAAAGTCCTCATTGACCAAATGCTTGCAGGAGTCATTTCCACACAGCTCAAGGAATATGTAGGTTTTCTCTTTACTTGTTCATCTGGGGAAAAATCACTCATGAATTATTAACAGATCATATTAGAATTAGTGGTGTTAAACAATCTGAACTTCTCAAGCTTGGCACAAGCTCAAGCCCAACGAGCTTGAAGCAGCACTTTAGTCTCGAAATCAATTTCAACCCAAGCCGAAAATAGACACTGCTTGGTCAGGCTCCAATCATAAAGCACATATAGAAAGCTCAGAAAACGGCCATTGGATCTTAGATAAATAGTCCACAATATTTTGATCGTCTCAAGATTGAATTTTTGTGTAATTTTGAATCCATTAAATGTTAATTCAGATTTGAACCAAGCTTGAATCAAGCTCTAATTCAAGCTTGAACTTAGCTTGGTTCAAGCTTCAATAGATTTCTTGCTTTAATTAATTCCATCAATTAGGCTCATGTTTCGCTTGGTTTGATTAAAGCTTGAATCGAGCATGATATAGTGGTAAACAAATCAAGCTTGATCTCAATTTTCAAGTCATCACAAGATCTTATCTATTCAATGAACAAGATGCCATGACACATATTTGGCACTAATTCATTGCACATCCATGCTAAGAAAAGGTACAGTGATATACATCATTATTAGCTTTCTTGAGTCATTTGGGGTTTGTCTTTACCTCTTGACAGCTGTTGACCTGTTATATACTGCAAATTGATGATGTGGTCCATGATATGGCTCCAAATAGTGGTTGGTGAAGATGCGCATCTCAAAATACGTATTCATTTAAAAAATAGGAGATAATTCTACTCTAATTGGAGCGGAAAGAGATTGATGTGGTTAACTTTCTTTCAAGAACGGAGCAATGGTTAAAATATGTCCAGCTAATAAATAAGTCTAAAGGGCCGAAGAGAAAAGAAATATCTTAGAGACTCCTACCTAGAGATCCAATTGAAGTGCCTGAAATATTTAAAGATTTGAAGGTAAAGGCTCAAAAGTTATAGGAAAGATATAATGGACTACAGGTTGATCAAGTGGTCGCAACATTGGGGGCACATTATGAATGTGTTTCAAAATGGAGCAGCGCTCCATAACCTAATATCTCTGAAGATTTGAGGGCACTCCATTCTTCATTTTAGCCAATTAACAAGAGTAACAGTCAAAGATAACTGCAAATTCAGTGCTTTTTTTCCTCAGCTAATATCTTCATCCAACGCTTGAGATCTAGCAGCATATGTAAGAGACATCATTGTGGAAAATTATATTCAAGAAATAGAAAAGCATTCCACTTCATTCTAGTATTATTAGAAGTAAAATTCAAGATTCTTCTGCAGAATCTTTATCATATTCTGAAAGAACCAAAGTTCATTCATCCAATATTTCTTCTGTTGCAGAATATTTTGCATATACAAACAGTACTTGTGTACCAATATGTAGCATGTAACTATTATGAGTTGTACTAATGTGTGAACTGCACAGGTTTCTTGAGTCCTTGTCGGACCCTCACCCCTGTAATGAGTCGCTAATGCATGAACTGCACAGGTTCCTTTGGTTCTTGTTGGACCCCTGGAATGAGTCAAGGAAACAATATATATTGCTTTCGACTTGACTTCCACGGTAACAAATTCATGCATGAAAACATGCACATAAGGTGGGTCTCTTCGTCCTTGTTGGACCCCAGAATAAGTCAAGGAAAAAAAATATATGGTTTTCAACTTGACAACCATGAAATAAATTCCTCTAAAGACAGTGATAATATAAAATGCAAATAAAAAATATTTAAACTTCTCATGATTTCCATATCTGGAGCTTATTTCATCTAAGAAACATATAGAGAACAACTACCTGAAAATCTGTAGTTGAAGATTCTGTTAATGCTTCCTCTGACTGTTTGAGGATGCTAAATTCATTATCGTCATCATCATTCCCCTTGTGACTCAAAGTAATTTGAGTACGATCCTTTGTTCTGCATCTCTCTGCCAGGATTTTGTTCTTCTTTCTTAATGCAGATATCTGCATATGAAAAGAATATGCACCTTTTAAAGAACATAGCCTTTTTGCATATATTATGTGTTAGTCTAAACAGGGTGACCCGACAATCAACTCCTATCAATAAATGCATATATTTGCTGTAATCAAAACTTTCGGCAAGTCACATACCACCAAAGTTGTTAGTAGTAAAATTTTTCAATCATGTCCAAGAACATAAAGATAGCTCTGCACGTTACTTTTGAATAGTTTGAATAGATCTAATAATAGGCACAGCTTCATTTATGGTTCACCAACGAATATCTGTTACATCCAACACCCAGGGTTGAAGACAGAATAACCATAACTGACAACTCCATCACCTCTGTATGTTGACTTGTATGAATGTTTTGTCATTTGAATTTTTATTTCAAAGGTTAATTTTCCAGTAGAAGAAACCTTGCAGATGTTTCCACAGAATTAAGATCAAATTCTGCTCTTATGTTTCTGTTACTAATCCTTTACAAATCAGAGCACATTTCCTTACTGACGTCTAAGAGATGATGAACGTTTTCATTGGCATAAGAAATATGGAATGAACTTGCATATCAATTCCCACTAGTGAATGTGCCCAAAACAAGTTGCTATAAGAGCTTGCAAGTTCTATGATATATAGGCTTATCCTGTAAAACCTTTCCCATAACATTGATGTACACTGACAAATGCATGCAAGTTCCATTGGCTAAAAGCGATATGGAATCAACCTGCATACAGATTTCCCTTATGAATGTCCCGAAAATATGTAAATCCTTTCCAATAACATTGATGAACATAAGTACATGCATGCAAGCACATACACATGTTGAGAGAGTGAACGAGCGAGCCACAGAGAGAGAGAGAGAGAGAGAGAGAGAGAG
>KE505049.1:48527-61932 GCA_000441515.1 Elaeis oleifera | reverse complement strand
GAGAGAGAGAGAGAGGAAGGAAAAGCAAAATCTGTAAACCATGCGACGTGTGGGGCCACCTCTAATTCAGGGTGCTAGTGTAAGCAGTAAGCGAGGACCAGAGACGGAAGCAGATGTTTCCATGGGGCAAGTGCAACAGCTGATCCTGCCTCCCTCCCGAGGGACTACGTGTCAGAAGATCCACGTTTTGCTGGCCCTGGACAGGGAACCGTACCCGTCGTTGACCACACAACAATTGGTGACGACAGCCAGCAGGGAGAGTTGTGTCAGCGACGTCTGGTTTTGTCCACTTTGTGGATCTTTGTCGGGGTCCCAGGTAACTTGCGGACAAACGGCGACGACGAACCTCATGACGAAATAACTTCACACCTTTCCTCTTCCGGGAGAGACGTCCAACCCTTCTCGCCCTCGTGGTCTGGGGACCACCATCAGGCGATGACTCTTTGTCGACGTGGAAACTTTGTGGATTCTACGTGATAATGTTGCTGCTGTAACATATTGCTCAACTTGTTCTGCTCGGAGTCTTTTCTCCCATCCATACCGTGATTGCCGGGTCACACGTGCCGAGATCGTACTCTAATACTGTTGCACGAGTTGGCATCGTCACAGCACAGGTCAGTAACCTTCTTTATTGGTATCCTGATTAAGGTGGGTACGGGGTGTATCCTTCGCGCGAAAGAAGGATTCCCCCACTTACCCCACCGTTGGATCGTCCACTAGTCGCTTTAACATCTGTGCAACAGATCAATGATGGTGGTCGAGTGCTTTACGAGATGTGCGGTGGGTGAGCCAATGGTGGAGCCGTAGCCCATGAGAAGGAAGGGAATCCAATTAAGGCGAGCGCTAGGTGTATAAATACAGGTTTAACCCCTACAATGACCCCAAATTCCCAGTTGCTCACGTCCGTCACCTTGTTTGTTTCCAATTATATGTGGCTGTGATATTAATGGGGCATTTGCAATCATGCCGTATGGTGTTATTTCTTGGATGACAAACAAATCTACAGGGCAAAATATATTTTGTTCTAGGTACTTAAAATACCGGTAATAGGTCTCTGTAGATTGGTTTGTGACTATATCAATTAATTGAAGGTTGTATGATTATATTTGAATATTTTGCTACCAAAATGCAAAGTCTTGATCTAGTTAGATTGGCAAACGAAATACAAATGCCATAGTACCAAACAAAAAGGGAGAAAAAAAAGATAAATATATTGCATGCGGTCTACTGTACTACACACAAAGTCAAAATGACCACATGTCCGTTCAAATTTTGAGATCCCTACCCAGAGCATGATATAATTAGTAGAGCACACTTTGGCAGCCTCAAGAGAATTTTTTCGCTGTAGGATAGTTTGGTGGTGCATTGTGTTACATAACTTGGGCTACATGCGATTCATATAAATAGAAGTAAAACAAACTTTACTACCAAGTATTGACAACTTAAATGATAACCTTCTAATATGATGCAAGATATAGCTAGTGGGTACTATGACCACTTAGATCCTATTAAGCTTCATAGGAGTTAATGGATCTGCTGTCGAAAGCTCCAAATTTTCTATGATTTTTCATCAAAGACCGTATTAATTTTTTGCCTAAATTTTAAAGTTTTAGTCTTAATCTATTTCATTTTACTTTTAACCAGATTTTTCTACTTTTGGTCTGCCTTTGTATAGTTCATCCATATATGGTGGCCTAAGATTTTATTTGCAATAGATTTGTTTTTGCCTGATCAATAAAAATTTATGGAGCTTTTCTTCCACTTTCTCTCCTTATTTTTGTGCCCCTTCTCTCCTGCAATATGCAGGTGTTGCCTTAACATCCTTTGCATAACTTATGACATATTTATCTAGACATATTAATCTACTAATAGGCTTCACAATTCTGATCCAAGTTTTGGGCTCGGCTAAAGTCAGAATGTGAACTTTTGCATGTGAGGCAAGCAAATTAATAAACAATAATTAGTTTAAGTAAGTACATATAGCCTGAGCATATGAATTAAAATGATCTAGAAAATAATAAAAAGAACAGGGATAGAACATCAAGAGAATATATAATAAATATTTGATCAACATCAGCATAGGAAGATGTTATATATATATATATACACACACACACACACTAAAATATAAGTTTTAGTTATTTATGGTCCACCTTTCCTTTTTTTTTTTGGTAGAGATCTACGATCAGCCTTTAGGTGCATGCTGATGCATTTCAAATAAATGCAATTGTTTCTAACACACTTAAAATAATTCATTGCATATTGAACTTGAACCATAGTATTTGAAGCAAGTTATACCTTTTGACTTGTTATTGGCTGGTGGAGTTAACTTGTGTCTTAGCTTTATTAAGCGGACTCGAACATTATTAATTAGATTTTTTGGAGCTCAACATGCATGGATATTATCCCAAGTTCTATCAAATTTGAATTGGCGGACTTATTTATGTACATTAGCACACTTCAAATCTATTTTAAAGGTACTACTACAAAGATGATTATCTAAGGGACAGGGAGCAATATCTAACACTTATATCTCAGCTTACAACTATATTATAGAGGTATCCTCAACGACTCGGTGCCCTCTAAAACGTTTTTTTTGAAATGTGTGCACTCTTATTCACTTGTCTTCTCTAATGCACCAATATAAATAAATTCACTTTGGGAAACCTCGCCTTCTTCGATTGATGACAAAAACGTGCTGCTTCTCAATTTTCTAACTCCTTATGCTTTTGTATTAAATTTACCAGCACCAGGCACATGCGCACAGACTTTTAGATCTTCTCTCTGCTCACTTCATTAGCTAAACCATGCGGTGAGGTTTGTCTGGGTTGTTTGCCTGAGGTTTCGCAAGCTCGCGAGCAGATGGTTTGCGCAATAATATTAAATAGTATAAATGTTATGCAAAGAAATAAGCTATTCTTGCTTTAAGAATAGAAATCCCTGCAGTCAATGTCCTTTCATCTCTTACAAAAGCCATCCAAATTAATTTTGTTGGTATTACTAGCTAGATTGCTGGGGACTTCATCCAAGTCATTGATATCATCATCATCTTAAATTCCTTCCTATAATTGCCTTCTCCCACAGCATCATCTCTCCATCACAGTTGGTCATACGGCAGTGGAGTCCTTATAAACGTCTAACGAATGCTGAAGTGAAAACAAAGGGAGAAAATATAGATGGACAACACCAATGTCCCATTGCCACTAATTTATATTGATGCCTCCTTCAGAATTGGACGTAAAGTAGCTGGAGATATATAGTCAGACACCCCGGTATTAGAATCTAAACAGGTTGGAAGCTATAGAAATATATATTTAATTTATATTAATTGTATATTAATTAAATATTTATATAAGATCAATAATTAAATAGTATCGTTTGGTTAATTTTTTTTTGGATAAGATTCTGAAATGTTGTAAATGATATTTGAATGAATATTTTAGTTCGGCGACAATNTAAAAAAATTTTAACATATTTCGTATTTTTTATATATCTAAATAATTTTTTATAATTAATATTTTGAAATGAGATTTTGGATTGCGATATGTTATCTTGGCAGGCATTTTGATTAGGACACGGCACCGATAGCGGTAATCTATTTTGTCCTCGTGTGTTTTGTCCTCGACGCTGGAGCAAGTGCTCTGTTTTGTCCACCATCAAAGATTTTATCGTGCATCGATGTATGGCATCTAGCTAGGTGCGTGGGTTGATGGTATCTTTATAAGTCAGCTCAACCTTCACGAGGAATCTCCCTCCTCTCCAAGCCAGGGTTCATCATTTCCTCATCAAACAATCACGCTTTGTAGACAAACGGTCCGGAAGGGCTGTTAAAAGCGGGAAGAAGAAGAGAAATGGAGCGGGCAATAGCTTCGGCTTTCCTTCGTGGGTTTAAAATTATTTGAAAATCATTATAACTAGGAAAAAATATGGGATATTTCATTAAGAGCATTTACATTTCATCCTAGATTTTGTTGAAATAACATGATATCCTTGACTCTTTATCTCCATTTGTGGACGGTGGACTGGCCTCAATGGTATTTATTTATTTTGCAAACAAAACCTTTAGTTGGTTTGTCACTTCTTCAATTAATCATGCCATTGGATTGAGGTAACAAAAACCAATTAATCAGTTCAGAAACAACAACAACAACAATAATAATAATAATGATAACAAAATCATCTTTAATCGGCTCAATCTCCAAAATTCAACTGGTCTAGACATGCCACCTAGCTTGGAACCACGAGATGAACCCATTATGGCCATATTTTCTAGTCTCTACCGTGCCCTCGTTGTCGCTTCCTCCCCACTTCCTCCTCTCCACTATCCTCCCGTCCATGAACCTCTGATGTATTCCTAATATATGAAGCGAATATCTCCAGCCTCACCACTATATATGAGTTTTGAGAAAATTGTCACTGCTTATCTTATTTGAGAATGGTGGGGTGATCGGTGAATTGTGGGCCTACCATCTCATTATCAAGGCCAACCCCCTCGTTTTGATCTTGTCTACTATAGCCTCTACGACTCCCTCTGCACCAGCCTCCTCATGTAAATCTATGGGCCTTCTCCTACCATCCTTTCAGCACCCACCACCACAATAATAATGGCAGTGAAGAGGTCCCCAATCATCGTGAGCTAGATGCCGCGTTACATGGAGCATTTAATCCTGGATTTCAATCTCCATGAGCTAGTCCAATTTTAGTCAGAGATGGACCCAATGGAGAGAGAGGAGAATGTCTAATGCCTTAGATCAGACAATCAATTGATGAGAATGGGATCAATGAATTCTGATACTCGAAGATCAAAATTCAAAAATTATGATTGAATTTGAGAAATAGGAGGGATTTGAAGAATAGTAGTTCAAACCTGAAATTAGATGGTGGATGGAGCTAGAAATCGAAGTGCTCAGGGATTTTATGGAGGCTATATTTTTAGTGCACGGATCCTCTGTAGTATACCGCCTGGTGCGGTGCACTGTGTGCATCGTCCATCGCATAATGGATGGTACATGCGATCGTGTGCACGTGGGGGTAGCCACGTGTTGCCGTCCATTATAATGGATGGTGCACGAGATGCACCCCAGTATTTTATTTTTTTTGAAATTAATAAATAGGCTATGGATCTAATGATGAATTTAAAGGTTAGTTTGGTCATAAAATTCAAAGATCCCTACTAACGCCTACATTAACAGTTTCTTTAAAGCTCGTGGAAAGGATCTTAATCAAAGATCCTCCTAACAAATTAAATTATAGACACTACCCCGGGTTTTCTTCCAAGTTTGTGGATCATACCACCTCAAGTTTTGCTGGACAACCCAAAACAATGATAATATACTTCTTTTACCTCCGCCGAATGCCGTGGAACTCGAGGCCGAGGACGTCTCAAGAAATCCCATCCAGCAGGGTTCGACGACCGGGGTCGGAAAAGGGCTAGGGCTAGGGTTAGGGTCTGGGCCGGCCACCGCCGACCGGACCGCCACCTCTCCCTGCGCCTCCTTGGCCCCGCCGGGCGAGGAATCGAGGTTCTCCTTCGAAGTAATCGGGAAGAATCCCATCTTGGTTTTGAGCAGCGGCGGCGGTGACAAAAGGATCTACCGGAATTCAGGGAATGGCGAGCTCATAGCCGGGGATTGGATCTCCTTGTCCTTAAGAACCCTTCTTTCTTATTTGCTGGGAGGAGGGACGGAGGGGGGAAGGCGGCGGATGTGGAGAAGAGGGTCTTGGATGCGGTGGAGAGGAGGGAGAGGAGAATTCTAGGGAGGGGAAAGGAGAAGGAGGCGCCTCGAGATGAAGGAGATGAAGAACACACGGAAGGAGGACTGGAATTAGGGCTGAGCTCTTTGGATGTTTCCCCGATCGACCCGTGAGAGGTCAGATTGCTTAGTTATTTGTTCAAAAGTTGTTAATTTGGTTTATATCAATTTCTTTTATTTTAACCTCTGATATAATCGAATGGGTTTATCTTATTCCGCTACTTCCCTTGTGGTATGGTATCCATCCTTGTGAGTTCTGGGAGGATTTTTGTGATGGGCCCAGTTTAATTCCCTGATTTGGTTTTGCTGAATTTGGATTCTTGGTGAGAGGTCATGAAGTCGATAAGCAAAAGATTCGTCCCATTGAAGATTGGAATTGGTTCCTGGAGGATCCAAGGGGGTTGGTTATGAGGAGAAAGAAGAAAAGAGGTGGCGGCAGCCACGACGAGAAATGGAGTTGGGAAACGGAGGAAGAGAAGGTATGGGTTGAAGTTATTGGAGCGAACCAAGAAGATGAGACTTTAGAAGGTTTTATGAGGAAGAAAAAGAAGAGGTAGAGGAAGAAGATTGGGTGGAGGAGGACAAGGAGCAAGGTGATGAAGAAGGGTACGATAATGACTAACCTACATTTTGATTTGGTGAATGCCGACTTAAGTAAGTTTCAAATTCTTTGTATGGCATTTAATAATCATAAATGCAAATTAGGCAATCTTGTTTGAACCAAAAAAAAAAAGAAAAGGTAATCTTGTGTTTCCATTTCTAGTATATATTGTTGGAATTCAAATGCTCTCTATTGATTAGGGATGGCAATGGATTGGATCGGCCAATCTCCATACCAATCACGCAATTAAAAATTTCATATTCATACCTGCCCTATACCCTCCTTGGATTGGATCCGATCGGGTCAAATAATGGTGCAGGTCGGGTATGAAACCCATCATACAAATATCATAAAATAATTTTAAAAGGGACGATTCAGATTAAGATTGTATTAGGTTAGGTTTAGGCGGGCATATCATCACTCATATCCGATCTAAACCCGTTTCAGATATTTTATCTAGAATTCATACCTATCTCGGATTTTAATCGATCAGATAAAATCCACCCTCTTTGGCTCGGATATCCAATGAGTCGGCTAAAATTACCATCCCTAGTACTGATTAATAAACTCAAAGTACTTTAGATGACAATCGTACATAAATTTTAAATCAATTGGCTGTTGAATTTTCTTTTTGATTTCCATTGTCTGGGTTTTCTCAACCATAAAATTCATCCTTTTGGTATAAGACTTATGGAAATGGCAATTATAATGGCATTTGACCCATATAGGAGATGTTAGAGCTTCTTTAGTCCCAAAAAAGGACCTCAAACTTTTCATCTGTAGTTTCTGTTCCAAGTTGCCAACCTAATTTGTTTATATCTTCATTAAATTTGATGATATCCTTCTCCATCTGGTACTGTGGTAATGCAGGTTGGTTAATGGACTTATGGGGAGCGATTTCATCATTGTAAGATGGTCCAACTTCTTCTTCTATGGTCCCCTGACATTTGCTACTCACACATCCAGAAGTTTGTATAGAAATGGCATCTTCAGAGGTCATGTATAGTTTGATCCATCAATGTATATGCACCTTTTTTGTAGTTTTGCGATGCTGATTAAGGATCGAAGAATTTCATGGGAGGATTAGTTATAAATACGCATGTTCAGGCCCTTATTTATGGTTTTATATTGTGAAATCAGATCCATTGATGACCAAGCCCTAGTTCCTTTTATAAGATTGAATAGATTGACATGCAGGTACGTGTGATGATAGGTGTATTTATTTTGTGAAACTGAATCCATGTTTATTAACAAGCCGTGGTTTCAGTTACTTTTTTCTTAAGTTTATGTATTGGTGGATGTGTTGATGTTAGAAACTTGGTTTAGATATGAAACTGAATCTATGTAATGGAGTATGCCTCTCATTTCATTATTTATCTAAGATTGAATATGGACATGTAAATGTGTATGTGGTGGTACGTTCATGTATTATGTGGAACTGAATCCAAGTTTATGAGGGCTTGTTTAAGTCCAGCTATCTTAAATCCATGTACATTTGCAGTAACCAGTGTTGAGAAAGTGGTTTTATAATGTTAAATTAATCCATATTCACTAGTGTACTTTTGTTCCGATGGTATAACCTCTGGCCTCTTAGGAAATTTGTGGGCTGGCCTCTTTGGCAATTTCAGTAGGGTGTCGACCGTCACTTTGGCCCCTGACTGCACTACTAGCTTGGTCTGCTAGGGGCTTGGGCTCCGGCCCGGTGGGTTGAGGGTGGGTTCAGGGTGAGAGAGATTGCAGGTTAGCCTGTCTTATTTGTGAAAATGAATTCAAATAGATAACCAGATCTTTCTCTTGAATTTGTAGACTTATTCTATGTGAATATGACTCTTACTTTTAGAGCTCGATCACTTATTTTATTTGGAGTTGGACTAACATGCTTTGCAATAACTCTTTGGAAAAAGGAGTTAATGATTCAAAATTCAATCTATCCAAATTCAAGATCTAAACAGTTAAACATAATCTATGCTAGGAAAAGTATCCAGAAACCGAAATTTATGTGTTTTGGAAGTTTCTAACTTAATTATTGTCAAGTATGTGTTAGAGCAGATGGCTTTAATAGTATGATATCATATTTTACAATCATGTAATTATCAAAACCTAGTGAATTTAAATCAATTCATATTTTAATATATATAGATTATGATGCATAAAATGGATTTTCTTTTAAATTTGTTTTCATATATGATATCATGTACTTTACCATACTAATACAATTGATATTTTGTTTTGTATCCATTTGACGGATATGTTAGAGACTAACAAATTTATGAATTTTCATATCTAGGCTTTTTGTAATATAGATCAATCTATGTTTATTGTTATAATTTATGCATATTTATGTTTATTGTTATTATGAATATGAATTAGTTTTAATTGGTAAAGCAGGTGATACAACATACACTCATAATATCATTTGTTTCTCCAAAAAAATCATTATTAGTGACATCTTATCGGCACTTAAAATATATTTAATAGTTACAAATCTTTTAGTGATACTAATTATCACTAATATTGTATATTTTTAGTGACAATATTATTTTTTTTATAGAATATTTTTAGTGACAACATTGCTTGTCACTAATATTATTTCATTTTAGTGACAAAGCGTATTGTCACTAATATGTTAACACTAGTGACGATTTTGTTGCCCTATAGAAAAAATATTATAACACTATTTGTGTTATTAATAGTTATAGTATTGATGATAATATTTGCATCATTATTTCATAAATGTTAGTGATAATATCGTCATCACCAATAGTAATAAATTATGTGACAATATATTTGTCGTCATTATTATTATAAATATTAATGACAATAATGTTGTCACTATTGAGTTGATTAATATTGATCAACTTTAAAAGTTCTTAGAATGAGTGACGACCCACAATGTTGTTATTAAAACTATTAGTGGCGGTATTTTATATTTTCAGTGATAATTTTTTATCGATACTAAAATTTAATTTCTTATAGTGATCATATTTAACGGTTCGCATTTTCAATTTGAATAATTTAACATTGATTTTAAATCGTGAAGTCCTATTTGAAGGAGTTGATGTAAAGTGTGTAATCTAACTTTTATAAAGTAGGCTTACCTTTATTTGTAGTTATTGAATGTGTTCACAGGTGCAGGTCATGTGTTTAGAGATTGATTTATTTGTGAAATCAGATAGAAAGTACATGAGCAAACTTTTGCTGGCTTTAGTGGAACCGTATTCCTATTAGACATGCTGTCTTGCTTTTGCCTTTTGGAGTGGCAATATGTGAGTTCTGGCTATTGGTTTATTTGTGACTGAAAATGGTCGTGGTGGAACGTGGGTTGCTCGCTTTGTTCTTTGGATCCAGGTGGTTTCGTTACGTTGGGAGCGCGAGCTCGAGCACAGTGAACTCCAGGAGAAATTTTTTGTGTACCGTGGTATAGAAAATCTGATGTAGAATGCATTGCTTCATCTTATTAGATCATATAGTCATTATTTTTAAACATACATTTAATATCTATTTAATACTTACAGAATATCATAATTTTGATTCATAATATCATAATTTTCGTCTTGGATGTCATAATTTTATTAAAACTGAGAGATATTTTCGTCATTCAATATTTCAAACGAAAAATAAAACTGTAGATATTAAATACGCGTTGACAAATGATATATAATAGGATGAAGCGATGCATTCTATATCAGATTTTTTACACTACGGACGGTGTATAAAAAATTTCTCTTAGATAAATAGGAAAGAGAAGTGCATTCGTTGTTTACCCTTCCAGAATGTCTAATCTGCGTGTAAAATCCTCCATGATGCTGGTGGTATCGTAGATGGATGTCCACCATTTCACATGCATGTGTCTGCAAGCTTAAAAGCAGGACGAGAATATGATCAATGTATTTTTTGTTTTTTTTTTTAAGTAAGCCTATTAATTCCAGCAGGATGAAATATAACCAAACATACAAAATGTGAAAACCCCAAACAAGGCCATTTGATGACACCATGAAGTCCTCACGGTTTCTCATCCTTAGATATCTATCGAATGTAATACATATTGATAAATTTTTATGGTAAGTAATTAACGAGACAATTTCATGAATTTAAGCAACGTTAACTAACTGCTGCGGTGGCTAATTTGGCCGCACTGCTCGAGAGCTCATGAAGCTGGAACCGCTTTCTTTTGCTCCCTTGAATTATTACCAGCTTTACCCTCTCTAGACCTATCCGTACAAACGAGTTGTAGCTTGCCTTCATTCTCAATACCATCAATATTCTTCTAACATAAGAAGGTTTCTACTAATTGAGTGAATTCATGCATGGACAACCCAAATTATATATATAAATATATTGGCTATCGAATTTAGAATGTATCTTGTGAAAGCTTGGAATCTATGATGCCTTTCTCATTCTTTTGAAAGAATATTTCATTGAAAGAAAAAGAAAAGAACGAAAGGAGATTGAATGGCCAAAGGAGGAAATCAATAAATCAGACTCTCTCTGGTTTCTGGGTGGCCTAGCCTCCCTTTCAATCCAAAAGAAAAGAATCTCTCTGGTACAGGATTCTCCATTGTTTTTGTTGCCAAAATCAGTGGAGTGCCTTTTTGCAGCATCTAATCTATGAGCTGTCTATGTACGCCGCATGAATGCCTGCATGAATCTGAAAAATTACAATGTAACTGGTGTTGGCGACACATTTTGTTCATCTTATTAGAAGACCGAAGAGATATTATGCCAATTTAGTGGTCTTCTAGCAAACATGCATCCATAGAACATGACTATTATAACTGAAAAATTGACAACTTTACAAGTGTTTATTATTTTTATTGATGCCAAAGTAATTGCAAAATCCCACCGGAAAGGCCCTGCAGTCATCGAATTCTCAAAAATTACATAAAAGAGCCAAACTTCGTAGAAGGTTTAATAGCTTCTAATTCCAAGTAATCTTAGCTCGTCCAATCAAATCATTGGCCAACCCATGCTCATTTTGCCTTCCATGTCTGTTCGAGCGGAGCTTAGCATGCATATGCAATTTGTATGCAATATTGTACTACTTCAGGGAGTTATATGTAAAAATATATTCCGTTTTTCCGGTAAAGAAAATATATACCTTTTAATTTAAACTTCAAACTAGTTCCAGGCTTCCGGGCCAGCACGCCGCTTGCTGGACTTCTTCGAAACTGACCATTAGCATTTTTCACATATAAAACCCTAACAGTATTCCAATATTCCAGTAGGTCCTGCATGAAAGCATCTATGTTTCGTTATTGGTAGACCAAACTAGAGATAAACTTTTCCAAAGATAACCACATGCACGACCCAAGAGAATACGTCCCTCCGGTTACCTATCTTACAAAAGCCATTCTGCGTGATAGTTATTTGTCAGGAAATGGAATTACGATGATTTCTCTTCCTCTTATTCTAGGACAACCCGTTGGATGCTCTTGTTCCCAAGTTTTTTGGGAGATTTTTTTAATAAAATTTAATCATTTGGAGATTATTTATACTATTGGGTTCCAAGGATGAATAATTAGTTCTTGTGGGCCCCTTATAATCAGATGGGTTCACCGTTGTTGCGGCTTGTTTTTGATTGACATTGAAAGACAAGGAAATAAGGCACCGAAGCAACCTGAAAAAAAATCTAGATTAGAGGATTGTACTCCGACGAAGATTCTCCGATGCTCAAGTCAAAACATACAAATAGAGAAGTAGAATTTTAGCTCTTTGAGATGGATTATTACTTGGGTCCTCTGAGTTTGAGTATTTATAAAAAGACGGCTGTGTAACCATTCTTAGAAGACAAACTGACCGAATCTGGTGCGGTTATTTGGTTGTGATTCTCAGAATCAGATAGTTACATCTGAAAGATTTTCATGATCAGACGGTTACACCCAAATAGTATTGATAGCTATGATCAGTTGGCATCTGCCTTTTGAATTTGAGCCTGATCAATTTACTTCCGAAGAGAGATCAGAGAGTGTGGCGTGCCGATTAAGAGTTAGAACTGATAGTTTTTCAACTAAAGCTCGGTTAGATGGATTGAGCTGGAAGACTAACCGACTCACAGTTGTTATGCTGATCAGAGATTGTTCCGATATACAAATCGTGTAGAGATCGAATGTGACTGGAGATCGACCAACAAACTCTCTGACCAAGGGTCGGACCAAATCTTTTCTGTCTAGGAGTCGGATAAAGAACTATCCGACTCGGAGTCGAATCAAAGATTGACCGATCGGGGTCAAACAAGGCATATGCTGACTAAGGATCGAAAGAGTCATGATGAATCATGCGACTGCACTGCTTAAGATGTACAATCCGACTAGCTCTTTTAGATCAGAAATCGGATTAAGAACATATCGACGAGAGATCGGACAGAATAGCATCTGATCAAAGGTCGGAACAGATATTTGCCAATCAGAGATCGGGCAATCCACAACAATTAGACTACTCGAGAGGCGCTGATATAAATTCGATGTACTATAATGGACTTGAATCTTCACACATCATCGGTTCATTCTAAATTACTCCTAACAATCATAATTCTAAAGTTAAAGGTGAATTTCGTGTAGTTTTCTTCTTCTCATTATCACAAGCTGTGAACATGTAATGCGTACCAGCACATTCATGTGTGCGCAAATGCTACAGTCACATAAATAGGATATTATGAGTCCCATGGATATCTTACTGAAAATATATTATGAGTCCCTCGGAGTTCTTTTCCTAAGTAATATAAAAAAAATTATTTACATAAATAATTTAAATTTAATTATTTATCAGTTTGATGCAAAAATCATAAAACGTCATTTTGAATGGCGTTTTATCCTGACCACGTCACCCCCCATTTTCCACATAGACGTCATTCAAAAAAAAATTAAAAATATCATTTTAAATGGCATTTCTAATTTTCCCAAAAAAAGAGGAAAAACCAAAAAAATGAGAAAAAAATAAAAATTATAATTTAAATTTATAAATAAAAATTTATAAATAATAAAATTTAATTTTGAATGAATTTTCAAATATAAAATTTAAATTTTAATTCAATAAAAAATAATTCAAATAAAAA
>KE505049.1:12382-42331 GCA_000441515.1 Elaeis oleifera | reverse complement strand
TATTATATAAATAATTTTTTTATATATTACTTAGGAAAAAACTCAAGGTTCTCGCTTTGTCGGGTTGTCCGCTATAGAGAAACGGAATTGTCTAAATAAAGAATTTAGAAGTTCTAATAGGGTGTCATCTGTTGGGTATACGTACTCTCAGGTTACAGAGACACTTTGAGGCAAAACATATAATAAACCGAATTCTTGGATCTTCTTTCATACGCACTAAAACGTGTAGTAACGTATTCGGGATAGGAGTGAGCATAGCCTAATTTGGATTGATTTCATATTTAAATTTAAGTCAAACCAATTTTAAACGGTTTGATATTTTTAGAAATCAAATCAGGTCGATAAAAAATTGAAACCAAATCAAATCAATATAATTTAAATAATCTAATTTAATTTAATTTATTAATTTATATTATTATTATTATTATTATTATTATTGTGATTTATAAAGATTTATTTCTTTTCACATAAAAATAACATCAAAAAATTTATCCAATAAATAATTTAAATTGATATAAGATATTATCACTCAACAAAATAAAATTCTTAAACAAACACCATCATTAAGAATTAAAAAAAATCTCTAATATATTATAAAAAAATAAACAATCCAATAAGTAAATCACTTAGGGTTTAAGACTAATCAATACAAAACTAAATTGATAAACAACACCATAAATTCAAAATTATTTTTTAATATATTAATACTCCAACATAAACAACATCCTAATTAAAATGACGTCGTTTTATTAAAACATATCCAATTTGATTTGAGAATGATTTTGTTTACTAACAAATCTGAATCAATCTAAATCTATTTTTTATATATCAAAAATTAATCAAACCAAACCGAATAAAATTTTAAACTAAATCAAACCTGCGGTTTAATTCGGTTTCATTGGTTTGATTGATTCAGGTTCAATTTTTATCCATCCTTAATTCGAAATACCAGATTTCAACCAAAATTATTAGAAGAGATGCATACACTATTGTTTTAAAAATGGGCAAATAAATACACTTTAATAACGGTCCCTTCTTACTCCATTCATTAGGAAATTAATAAACTTAGCTGGCATTCTTAACTATTTATTGCTGATCTCATTTTACTCACATTTCTATTCTCTTCTTTTGCGTCTTAATATTATAAATTAGACATTCTCTCTCCATAAGCGTGTGTTAATTACTTGATCTTGTATTAACGTAATTGGAACAGAGAGCAAGCTCCAAAAAAAAATTAGAAAAGGGATACAATGCAAAAACTGAGTCTTCCCCGAAGCTAACCGTTGAACTCAATTGGCATTGAAGAGTGTGCCATGTAATCCACATCCCCCAACAGTCCTTTATTAGCTAGCCAATCCGCTGATTGGTTGCTTTCATGAAATATATGAGTAGCCTTAAATATATGAATAATTTCTTAATTTTTATATGTCTTTATTAAAGTACTCAATCGGATCCAGCTAGCTAACTCTTGTTTGGTTCTTTTGACCATCTTGCCATTCCACCCAGCTAGCTGGCGGGACAGTAGCGCACATCTCTTTCCAAAACCGTCAGCCTCTTGACACGCACTCAAATATGATATAACATCAACACCAGAGATGATTAAAGTAACCGCAATATTATATTGTACTTCGAAAATGTAGAGCAAGGACAGGCTACGTGAGTTCTGCAAAAATTTTTTTTTTGGTACAGTGAGTTCTGCAAAATTTTTAGTCACACCTTGGATGAAAGAATCGATAAACAACAAATGACCACTGTGAGGTCACTGAGCATGTAACCTTTTTGGACATATGGATACGGATATATGAGCACATGAGCTTGTACAAATGGACATTTTGAATAGAATGATCATCAATTTGTTGGCGTATGGACTAAACTTTTTTTTTTTTTAAGAAAAAGGTGCCATCAAACACACCTACTAAGTGGGATAGCTGATTTACCTGTATTTTACTTTAGATGTTAATTTAGTAGTTCTTTTAGCAATATCCTTTGTGATTTTTGGCATCGAATGTATGGACAATTTGCTACCAATATCTCTACCTATTAAAATTAATATTAAGTGATAATTTAAATCTATTATTTATAACTTGATGCTTTTATGTCTTGTTTGAAAGGAGGGATTTTCTTTGTATATTAAGTGATAATTTAGTAGTGCAATGTCAGTACGATAGAAACGTTATTGCCTAAGGAGACAAATTAATTAGCACATTCTCCTATAATAAATTACAGTGAAGAAAATTTGGTGGAATTATCATAGTCTTAGAAGCCTAGATACTATAATATATTCTCAGCATCTCAATAATATACGTAAACATTGGATCTTACCTTATTTGAACAAATAGACTATAGGTCAATAATACTGTGCCAGGATTCGATACCATAAGATACAGCAGAAAAAAAATAAAAATAAAAAATATAATATAAATATATGGATCGGCCTCAAGTCTATCTTTATAGGACGTGCAAGCTTCACTATGAGAGAATAAAATAAAATCAATATAAGAGAAACTCACCACTTAACCTTTGTACAAAAGTCTCTCAAGAAAAAACTTCAAAATCCTCACAAAAGCTCTCTGAAACTTCTATTGAAGCATTTTTTGCACCTCCAGGACGTCACCAGCTCTCCAACGCAACAAACGGTTCGTCAATCAAAGCTATATATGCTCCAAAATTATAAAAAATATCATTTTAGTAGCAAATAGAGTTCCAATCAAACTTAGAATTATCCGTAGCCGTCCGATCGTAATCGGCTCGCACTAGAACCGTCCGATCACACAAATAGGGCCACAGATCACCTGATCAAATTCGAAATCAACCTCAACCATCCGATCACGATCGGCTGTGATCTAGACCTTCGGATCGTGCAAAAATAGCCTAAACCACGTGTGGACCGCGACTTCGGTCCACGCAGTCCCATGAACCGTCGGTGCCCTGTGGTCCACGATAGACCACGCAGGGGCGCTGGGTGCCCGCACGCGCTCGGTCGGCCCATGCACGCGCCCGCACTGGGCCCGTCGGTGCCTGAGCCACGGGCGCCCACACTAGGCCCGCCCTCGCCTGCGCACGCACGTCTCCGCCGGTCCCCGCCAGCCCACTGCCGGCTACCGCTGCCTCGCACATCGTGTCGCCCTTCTTTCGCACATATCTTCTCTATTTGGACTTCATTTGGGCTGTTCTTAGGCTCTTTGGATTTCATTTTCTTCCTGGACCTCACTGTAGGCTCAATGTGGACCGAATTTTGATGTATATTCCTAACAATCTCTACCTCGACTCGATATTCGATCTCCATCTGTCTCTGAGAGCCTGTGATCCGTCTCACCTCCATGTCCTGGGACATGCCTACTATCTTATGGATGGGCAAATGTGGGAGTCGCAAGCCATTCGATCCCACCTCCGTCATGGGCTGTGTCCACTCTGACCAAAGATCTGCTCGGAGAAGTCTCCTACGGCAATAGAAATTTCACCCTGCGACGTCGCCTCTCATCCTCCCGAGTCTTCCGTCTAGTGCTCGATCCATTTCCAATTGGAGCTCCATTTCGCTCTAGGCTCCTCCTGGCTCCTGAAGTTCCACCTCGCACTGGGCTCTCCATCAGGTAGTAATGTCCTCTTGTCCTCTTTTTCCTCCAAAATAATCCTATCGCCACATAACACCTTCAGGATTCCTCCACCAGCTACCGTCCTGTAGCCTTTCGAATTCAGTCTGCTCCGTGAGATAAGATTCTGTCTGAAATCGGGTATGTATCGAACTTCCTCTATTCTCCTCATTATACCATCATGTATCCTCCAACTGACTATTCCGATGCCTCTGATCGCACAGTTTGATCCATCCGACAGATAAACAGTGCCCTCACTGCTCTCTAGGGAGTCAAACTGCTCCTCTCTACAACATACATGATAAGTGCATGCAGAATCTAAAATCTACTGTTGAGAAGAAGTAGATACCTCATTAGATATCTTCAGAGCATCACCCTCTGAGTCGCTACTGGTCGTCGCTGCAGTAGCCTTCGTCCAATCCTTGAATTAAGGGCAATCTCTGGCTAGATGCCCAACTCGTAACACCGGTAATATCTGATCTTATTCAAGTCCCTCATCCTGAACTTGGACTGCCCTCACCGCGATCTCTTATTGCTCTGTCTACCGCCTCTTGCTCCTTCAAAACCGTCAAAGCTGAGCTACTGCTACCTGAACTCGAAGTTGGATTCTCCTTCCTGAGAATCTCATTCTGAAAAAATCACTATGGTGACCTCGTCCATCTTGATGGTGCTCTTCCCCACTAGAAGAGAAGTCACCAAAGACTCATACGAAGGGAGAAGCGATGCTAGCAAGACCAGTGCCCTGTTCTTCTCCTCAACTTTTTCGCTAATGCTGAGGAGGTCGGTGAGGATCTTCTGGAAGTGGCTGAGATACTCCTGCATGTTCTGTCCCTCAGTCATCCGCAGCTGATAGAACTGCCTCTAGAGAAAGAGGGTGTTGGTGAGAGATTTCGTCATGTACAACTCCTCGAGCTTCAACCACAATATCATTGGGAAAGTCTAGCCAAGCATATGGATCACTATCTCATCTGCTAGATACAAGCAGATCGTACTCACCGCCTCCATCTGGATCTGCCTCCAATGCTACACCTCCATAGTGGTCGGCTTCTCGTCGCACAAGAGAGCATCGATCAACCTTTACTGGATGAGCACGTCTTTTACCCTTGCTTGCCACAAGGAGAAATTGCTCTTTCCATCAAACCTGTTGATCTCCACTTTGATTGTGCTTGTCTTCTTTATCTTCTATCTCGATCACCACCGTCGCAACCTATGCTCTGGTACCACCTTGCTCTGATACCAATTGTTGCGTTCCGTACCACAAGGTGCAATAGGAAGAAAGAAAAACAAATAAGAAACACAATACAAATACATAGATCGGTCTTAAGCCTACCTCCACGGGACGTGCAAGCTTCACTATGAGAGAATAAAATAAAATCAATACAAGAGGAACTCACCACTCAACCCTTGTACAAGAGTCTCTCAAGAAAAAATCTCAAACCCTCACAAAAGCTCTCTGAAATCTTTGTTGAAGTCTTTTTGTACCTTCAGAACGTCACCAGCTCTCCAACACAATAAACGGTTCGTCAATCAGAGTTATATAAGCTCCAGAATCACAAAAATACTGTTTCAGTAGGAAACAGAGTCCCAATCAAATCTAGAATCATTCGTGGCCGTCCGATCGTGACCGGCTCGTACTAGAGCCATCCGATTGTGCAAAATAGGGCTACAGATCACCTGATCAAACTCGAAATCAATCTCAGTCGTCCAATCACAACCGACTGCGATCTGAGCCATCTGATAGTGCAAAAATAGCTTGAACAGCACGTGGACCAGGACTTCGGTCCATGCAGTCCCATAGACCACCAGCGCCCTCGGTCCACGGTGGACCGCACAGGGGCGCTGGGCGTCTGTGCGCTCAAGCGCGCTCTAGATCGGCCCACGCGCGCGCCCATGCTGTGCCCTCCCATGTCTGGGCCGCATGCGCCCGTGCTGGGCCCGCCTGTGCGTTGGGCCATGCTCGCACGTCCTCGTTGAGCCCGATGGCGCTCCGCCGGTTCTCGCCAGCCCGCTGCCGGCTGCCGCCGTCTTGTGCACCGTACTGTCCTTCTTTCGCGTGTATCTTTCCGTTTGGATTCTGTTTGTATTGTTTTGGGCTCGTTGGACTTCATTTTTATCCTGGATCTCGCTATGGGCTCAATATAAATCGAATCTCGATGTGTATTTTCTAACAATTAGACGGCTGTCATCCATACTTTGAAGGGAATATGGAGTTCTTTTGATCTTGAGGAGGCTCGAAGAACTTGTTAATTCTCTCCTTCTAATCAATGTTACAAAATCAGTCTCAACTGGCTGCTTGAACCGATTAGACTGTCAACTGGTCTGGCATTCATTCTGGATGGCCCACTTGAAAGAAAGTTTGTTCGAATTACTGATTTTGAGCGAACCGGTAAACTCTCGAAGGAAATAAGGATGAGTGCACAGGTTACAAGAGTAGGCCATTAGGAATTTGATCCAACCTTCTCCCATGATTCAAATCCTTTTCTTCCACCATGCATCGTCACCTTTAATATCTCTAGTGCTGGCATGATCCGAGCACCGCTGACAGCCAGCTACCAACCACAAGAGGATCATCTATTGCCAGCATGATCGTCGAGGTAAGAGCATTGCCTTGTTAATTCTGCAGACTTTAAGATGGATAATATCTTGACTATCCAAAGTTGCATAGGATTTTATGGTGCAAAACCAAATTCTTGTTCTTTAATTGAAAATAAGGAGCTTAATTGCTAGTTGGCCTAAAGTAAAAGGTCCTTATTTGACTGAGCTACATGCATGTGAAATCTTTTTGCTGGCTCTGTCCTATGTTATCCTAATTATGAGATGAAGCAAATAGCAAATCATCATGCTTTGACATGCAACAAATACAAATATCATATTTTGTTCTAAATATCATAGTGCTGACGAATACAAGTACAATATTTTGTTCTAAATATCATAGTGCTGACAAGAGTCCCTCACTTCTTTCCCCTTCTCTGTCTGAAAGTAAAAAAGGGCTTGAATAAGAAACCACCTAAATGGTGCCCCTTGCGTTGCTATAGTCATGATGCTAGGAGGGTTCTCCAAGGGTTGTCAAGAATAGGATTGCGAACTATTCGAACAACTCCTATTAAAAGATGATTTTACTGTATTACCTATTCAAAATGATGAGCTAACATGTACGGGGGTCCTGCTTGTAAAGTCGTGCCGTGCAATTTATATTGCAGATCGTGTAATCCTATGCATGACTTTCTGACATTCGAGAAGTATTTTACATGCTGGTCCCCTGCTGTTGCTAGAGTCCAAATCAGGCAGGCTTGGATTTCTAAATTTGAGGGTAAGGGGTTAAAAAAAAAAAAATACTTCGGCCTGCATGACAAATCCATGCATGTTCTTCCACAATACAAGGCAACCACATCTAGTCCACGTGGAGCCAAACGCCAGGACAAAACCGGCACCACGGGCCCCACCGAGCCCGATGTTCTACGGCGGCGGCGGATTTGGATCCTCTTGCGCCAACTTGGCATTGCATAGGATCCATCGTGTGCCCTCCGTACTGTGATGGCCCTATCATCCAATCAATCATCGACATGTACTCAGTCATGAACGGTCATGATTAGAAGCCATATCATGTCAACTCGAAATGGGGCGCGATCGTCCGTCAGACTGTTTCGAATCTGCGCCCTACTGCACATTTGATCCGACCGTTGACTCGACTCCCCTTCTTTTTTTTTTTTTTGGGTTAGAAGCTCCTTTCACTCATCGAGGCGAAGAGCCCCACACGCGAAGCCCGCTTAGCTGTGGTCCCTGTAACGTCTCTCATAAAGTGCGGAGGTGGGTCCTCGTTATCCGCGGTGCACCTCACCTGGCCCCCCCACCTCCTTAATCTCGCAACTAGTGTCCCGAACCTCACCACCACCCTCTCTTTTGCCACGTTTTAAGGGTTATATTCCGGTCCACCCCTACTTCCCTTGCTGGTGTTCCTCCATAAGTCATCTACGCTATCCGGAGCCAACGCAGGATGACCGGGCCGGCCGTTTTCAAACTTAACCTTGTCAAGTCCCGTTTGAAGTCTTGATTTTTTCCTCTCCTCATCCTGGGCTCCCAGCGTTTTGTGGAACAATCACCTGTTTGTTTCTTGGTGTTGTTATTTAGGTCCAAAGGAATGCCGTGGGTTAACTATACTCCCTCTTGACTCAGCCCCCAGTCAAGAATGGGTATGTGTGAGAGGCATATACCTCCACATCCGCGTACGTGAGATATTTTTCATTTTAACTTCTGACGTCGTACGGAGCCATATGATTTTATCTTTTAAAAAATATCTTATGGGAAAGAGAAAGTTTCAATTTATATAAGTCATATTTTCTCTTGACTTATCACTGATGTGGGACTAAATATGTCCTTTTCTACACCACAACAGAACCTAATAAGGATGGACCTATCTGTTGCTAAAATGGTGAAAGCGTGTTGTGAGAAGTAGATACTCCAAAGCAAGTGGTTTTAAATTAATACAGTATTTCTAAAAATTTGTAGAATGATCTTCTTTGGTGAGCCATCTTGGGTTTTTTAGATAGTTTTTCTTCAATCTAATATCATTTGCTATAGAAATATCACCAACAATAATTTTTATATATATCTTATTGCATCACGAAAAATTGCATGTATTACCAAATCTATCCATCACCATAAGCTTTTATCTCTTATATGAAAGATCTACTCTTATATTTCTGGAATCTTTTTTATTGCTTATAATCACGATCAACAACCTAGTATGTCATTAAAATCAATACCATGATCATCCAATCTAACTTCACGGAAGTGTAAGCATCATCGCCACTAGTAATTGGCATTATATGAGCAGATGAACATATTTATCATCTATTCCAATCTCCTAGGTGCAAATGAATATGATAACAGCACCAAGGCATGAAACACAATGGATTGCTTACACCATAAAGTATCAAGCTGTGTACTTTAAACTTTTATACGTAGTTTTATTTTCGTTTAGAGTGCTGGATATGCGCTAGTGAATGCACTCTTGTGTGGACAGCAAGGCCATCCCAAGTCCCAACGTTTGCATAGGACACCATGTTTTCGTCCTAAACCCAGTTATTTGCCAAGAAAGATGCCATATTATTTTATAACGATTGATTCAAGTGCGTGCATAGGTTCATCCGAGGAGCACCAAAAACCTTCTTAAAATGATCACCTGGGAACTGGAAAAGTGGACCCTTCTTTCTCAGGAGCCCTACGGCTACGTGCATCTTCCCTTTAATCGGTTCTCCAGAATTAAAAAAAAAAAAATACGATCTTTCGCTGTCTTTCCTCTTCTTTTCTCCGACCAAATCCAGATCTCTGCCGTCCTGTTTCTCCCTCCCCAACCTCCCACCCTATCCATTAGCTTCCATCCCGGCCAAATCCCCTGCCGTCCAGGCGCGGGAACATGGAAGCGAGCCACCTCACCGTCGCGACGGCGTTCTCAGACTCGGACAACGGCAGCAGCGTCTGCTTCGGCGAGGCCATCCCCGCACCGGCGGACTCCCCTGCCGCCGACTTGGAGGCCCTCCGCCGCCTCTCCGACAACCTGAGCTCCGTCTTCCAGTCGCCGGACTTTGAATTCTGTACCGACGCCCGCATCTCCGTAGCCGGCAGCCCCCGCGGAGGTCGGCGCCCACCGTTGTGTGCTCTCCGCCCGGAGTCCCTTCTTCCGCGAGGTGTTCGCGAAGCGGGAGAAAGGGGTGCCGGTGAAGCTGGAGCTCAGGGAGCTGGTGAGGGACTTGGAGGTCGGGTACGAGGCCCTGATGGCGGTCTTGGGGTACCTCTACAGCGGGAGGTGGGCTCGCTCCCGAGCGTGGTCTGTAGGTGCGTCGACGAGGAGTGCTCTCACGAGGGCTGCCGGCCCGCCGTTGATTTCGTGGTCGAGGTGCTCTATGCTTCCTCCACCTTCCAGATCTCCGAGCTGGTCAACCTCTTCCAGGTGAGACCATGAAAGCAGTCCGATCTCTCTGGTTTCGTTTCTTGTTTACTCGAGGTTTTTAATGGTTTTGAGCGACGAGTTGGCTTAAAGATGAGTTCTTGATTTGATACAGAGTATATTTGGAGGTGCGTTCTCTTTAACTCTGTTCTTTACTTCTCGTTTTCTTGAGGTTCATGGACGGTTCTAAGTAATGGTTTGTTTCGGAACGAGTTCTTGATTTGACTTAGTTTTTTTTTTTTAAATAATGGGTTGTCTAAAAGATGCTTTCTTTGTTGGCTTTGAAACGTGTTTTGGAGTTTGACTCTCTAAATTTAATGTCCTTTGGTTTTCTCTTTTCTTTAGTTCTTGTTTCTTTGTGTTTTGGACTGTTCAAGTAATGATTGTTTGCCAAAACAGAGGACCTAATTGTTTATGTTCTGCTGTTTTATGACCTGTTATGGCCCCTTGAGTTTGTTTTGTCTGTAACTACCTCTGGCTTCTAATCTACTTCTCTGAACTTTGTTTGGTTCTTTTCTAGCAATAAATCAGGGAGGAAGGCCTTCGCCTCCTTCCTATTCCCATTAAAAAGAATAAAAACAAGTCATGATTGTTGGAAAATGAGTTCTTCTTTGGAATTGACGGTATCAGTTGATTTTGGAGGTGGATTATCTGGAATCTGATCTTTTGCTGGCTTGCTGTTTACTTTTCTTCCCTGTTTTTTTGATGTGTTAGTAGTTTTAAGCAATAGGTTGTCTTAAAAATGATTTCCGAAAGGTGGTTTGTTGGAAAAATTTGTCCTTCTCTTAATTGTGTTTGAGTAAGCCGTATTTGGATGAAAGATTATTTATTTACATCTTTGAGGATGGAAAGAAGTAGGTGGACGTTAATTAACAATCTGTATGCAGAATCGGAGAATGAACTTTATAGGTAGTTAAATATGTTTGATCTTTCCTATTTCTTCATCATTTATGTATCACTCCCTTAACACTAAAGGCTTATGAAACCGACGTCATGGTTCTACAAATTTTCCTGAGATATATTCTCTGTCATGGCTAAGTCTTCACACTTCCTTTCTCCAAACCCATTTTCTTGGGTCTTCTCTCTCTTGACCATTCTATATCCGAACCCCTTATCATTGTACATCCTCCTGATATTAATTGATCCATGCATTCAGGTACGAAGCTTACCACCATGTTTGCATATCTGTCCAACATGGGAATATTGTCACTGCTGAACTTAAGCTTGCTCTCAAGGCAAGCTTTGCGAATATGTCATGCTTTAAATGGTGTCCTTATGAGCTGCCCATATAAGCGAAAATTATGCTAGGAATCCATTATGTAAAGTAGACTAATGGGCAGTAAGCCTCATTAGTCACTGGAAATATTATTAAGGTAGAAGAAAAGTTTTATGTACATCCAGAATAATATGGAAATGAAGTTTTACTGCACTTTAAGCAACACTTTTTATTTTGGTAATTGCAAGGTTGGTTTTGACTAATAGGTTCAAGGTCACAAAAGCATGTGTTGGGCCTTCCCTGGTGGGCTTAACCCTATTCTTCGAACCTAGGTTTCTTAATTGATTCCATTGTAGTAGTGAATTCTTCAAATTTATAATTTTGGGTACTGGTTTCTCTTTTTGATTGTTGTTGAGGACTCTCAGAAGATGGTAAACCATCATTTTTTTGTTTCATTGCAGCGACACCTTCTTGATATTCTTGAAAAGGTGGCTATAGATGACATATCGGTGATTCTAAATGTTGCAAATCTGTGCAGTAAGTCTTGTGCCAGATTGCTTAGCAAATGCATTGAAATAGTAGTGAAGTCAGACCTGGACACTGTCACACTTGACAAGGCATTGCCTCCAGATATTGTCAAGCAAATAATAGATTTACGGTTAAGTCTTGGATTAGTTGGACCTGAAAACAGTGGCTTTCCTGATAAACATGTGAAGAGAATACATAGGGCTCTTGATTCAGATGATGTTGAATTAATCAGAATGTTGCTAAAGGAGGGGCACACCTCCTTAGATGATTCATACGCACTGCATTATGCTGTAGCACATTGTGACTCGAAAATCACTACAGAGCTTCTGGATCTTGGACTTGCAGATGTTAATCACAGAAACCGAAGGGGTTATACTGTACTTCACATAGCTGCGATGCGTAAAGAACCAAAAATTATTGTGTCCCTTCTAACAAAGGGAGCTAGACCATCAGATCTAACATTAGACGGAAGAAAAGCACTTCAAATCTCGAAAAGACTTACCAAGTCTGTGGATTACAATAGGTATACTGAAGAAGGAAAAGCCTCTCCCAAGGATCGCTTGTGCATTGAAATATTAGAGCAAGCTGAAAGAAGGGACCCACAAATAGGAGAAGCTTCTGTTTCTCTTGCAATGGCAGGTGATGACCTGCGTGGAAGATTGTTATACCTTGAGAACCGAGGTAATTTATTTCTCTTCCTACAAAAATTGTTTTTCCAGGTTAATCTTTTTGAGAGGAGTCTTGCATTTTTATCTTATAATGACAAAGTTATGTTTGGATTAGAATCTGTTAAACTGATATGCATAAAACATGCGTAGTTACCTTTGCATTGCATGTCATTTAGGATCTAGTATCTTTAATTTCTCATGTGTATGATTCTGCAAATTAGTTAGTCAGATATGTTAGCTCCATTTTCAGGTTGTTTATGTATACACCTATAACTGAAGATGTACAGTCATTGATCCTTGCAAGCTACTGCATACAAGCCGCCACACCGAACTGTACTCTATACAAATAACAAGTTATTATTAAATCATTCCTGGAGTTAAATTATGAAGATTGACTCCACTAATAGAGTGAATTTTACATATAGAATATTGATGACCAGCTAAAACAAAAAAATATTTGTATGAACATAAAAAAGTAGGGAAGCAGGATGATGGAGAACAAAGAAAATTATGTTGCTTGCCTAGTTTTCATTGATTAATGAGGCATTAAATATGATACATAGGCTGGCTGTAGGTTGGGCTAGGCCAAGCTACGTTTGAATGGAGTTGATGTCCCATACAAATAATCACATGCTTGATCCGAACCTCACCCAACGTACTAGTGGGTTAACACTCTCTGCCATGGACATCTAATTGTCCTTGAAGACTAACTGATCCATTTGTACCTAGCAGACTTAATTCATAATTGGAACTTAAAAAAATAACATGATACTGAGTAAAGATCTAATATTGTCCTATGATTCAGTATTATAAAAACAGAAGGAAATTTAGAACAAAACATAAATCAGTTTATAGTTAAAATCAAATGAACAAGGTCCTGCTTAATAATTATAAAAAATAGCTGTAATATTGAACTTCTTTTTGAAGCATTAACAAAGGTGTTGCTTCCCAAAACAAACTTCTGAGAAAAAAACAAAGAAAACTCAAGTCTTCTAGGTCCTCATGGATGCAAAGAGTTAATTTAAACATAAATCAAACATCATCTTTATCTTCTTAATTCTATTACATTTGAGAAATCATACACAAACAACTTTGCCTTCTGTCATGTGAAAAAATGTGCTATGTAGGAAATTGAACTTAGCATAGGACTAGTTATGGTGGAATCCTGTGATGGTGGAGTTTCCACCTTGTGGTAATATGGAAAAGAATGGGGGATCCATCATTAAATTTGTCACCAAAGTGGCATCATGGAACTACATGATGTGATGTGATGTAGGGATGGAGCATTAAAGTCAACAACAGAATGAGAAAAAGGCAAGAGATGGAGCAATAGTTAAGAGAAGGGAATAAAATGCCATACATACAGCTTGGACTAATCACTTGCAGAATTCTCTAAGCATATAAAGAGTTCTGCTATCATCTGCTATTTAGGAATCCAGTTTCTGATATTTTTGATGTTTGTTGCATCACTGTGCAGTTGCTCTGGCAAGGGTTTTATTCCCATGGAGGCAAAAGTTGCCATGGACATTGCTCAAGTGGATGGGACTTTGGAGTTCACTCTAGGTTGTACTCCAAACCCTTCAACCACAAACCAGAAGACATCAGTGGATTTAACGAACACCTTTCAAGATCAAGGAGGAGCATCTTGCTCGAATTAAAGCACTCTCTAGAACAGGTACTCAGCATCTCTTTTCCTTGTTTCAATATTCTTTCTTGTTTGATATCTAGAAAACAATGAAACTGGCAGCTAATTTGTGATTTTCTGATAATAAGAGGTGAAACAGCATGCAATTCATATGTACAACATGTGCAAGATTAGCTTTTAACATGTACTCTCTCCCTTTCATACATATACTGTACCATAACGTGTCAATAGATACATCATCTGTATAGACTTTTCCTCCTTTCAATCAATAAAGAAAGGAGAAGTTACACCCTGGTATCTTAAGAGTTAAGAGCACGGCTGAACTCTAAGGACAGTTACTCCTGACATGGTGAATGGCACGCAGGAATAGAAACTGCTCATTTTACACCATGTTGGCTGTAAGGCTAATGAGATGACTAAAGATCAGAATTTATCTTTGGGGGACAGAATATAGGCGAGAGTTTTACAATCTTTGAATTGCGATGGCTAGGTTAAATAGGAAACCAACAGGAAATATTATTCAAATGAAAGAACTCAGAAGAGGAAGAGCTATGGAAATATAAGTGGAAATATTGAGAGGGAATTGAAATATCTTACTGTGACAGGCAACAATAGATTAACCAATCTAAGGTCCTAATGGCCAGAAAAAGAGGGAATTGAAATATCTTATAGTGGCGGGCAACAGTAGATTGTAGTGTTTGCAAAAGCCAATCCAAGGTCCCAATAGCCAGGAAAAGTTGTCACTGATACAAGCATATATACCTAGAGGCAGTTGTCATGTCTGCGTCCATAGCCTTGCAATTTTAATGAGGAATGAGGATCTGTTGGCTTTATAAGCCACCATGCTAGAGCTGCAGATTGGAGCTTCACTGTGAAACCAAGCAGTTCTATTGCACCATAAATTTCACACTTTAACAAAAATCTCTTTTAATAAACTTTATTCAGCCACTTGACCTGAAGTGATACTCTTAGGACTTATTTCGTTTGTGGGAAGAACTTTTCTTCTTGGAATGCTACTCCTGGGAAGTTGATTCTTGGGAATATGATGTCTAAGAAATAGTTTTAGCATGTTTAGCTGACCATAGGAAAATGGCTTGTTACAGAGTGGCTTATATTTAGTTGAGCATTTACTTTCTTAAGAAAATTATATAAAATACCCATCGTACCCTTCATAGATATTGGACCATACCTTTTGCCTCTCAAACTTCATAAAAATATTAATATAATATAATATAACATTAGATTATAGCAAATTATTATATTAATCTATATATATTAATATAATATTATTATTTTAATATAATATTTTTGAATATTGTATTAATACTAATATCAATATTTATATTAATAGAATATAAAAGGATAGTATTAAAAGGATATTTCTGAAAAAAAGAGCCTTTAATTCTCTTCCTATATGAATTCCAAAAACTCACCTCCTCTATGGATTTTTTTTCTCATGAATATGGGAATTGTATTTCTATAGAAAGATCTTTTTTCAGTCTTTCTCCTTTGAAAACTCCACACAAACAAGAAGGATTTTTTATACTTGCCAAGAATAACACTTCCCTCATCCAATTTCCATGAACCAAGTGAGTCAGAATATGTTTGACACAATAAATATTAACCAAGATGTTATTTCATATCTTCAGTTGCTCTATTGGCCAAAGCAAGTTAGTAAGAATATTTTATATTGGATAAGTTATTTTGTTATTCAAAAAGAGACAATTTGCAAGTTTTATGGGGGTTGAAAAGGTGCCTCCTGCAATCGGACGGCCTTTTTCTTATAGGGATTGAAAAAAGTGAAAAAAAAAGAATTAAGGAATGGTTTCTGTCTAAAATCGCTCAACACTTACCTCCAGATGCTCAACTCTCCAAGGAACTACTGAAAAACAAGAGAGACACCTGTGGACAGTTTATCATTCTCCCCATCCGACATCTAGTTCTTATCGGTTTGGAGTTTGCAATGACATCTCAGGAAGCTGAGGAATATGTTTTTAGATTATCCATATTATTCTTCAACCATTGACCAATGAAATAGACAGAGACAGACCCAAATACATACATACATAGATGCACGTATATGTTTATATATATGTTGTATTAAGTGTATTGTATTTGTTTATTTCCATTACATAAATTTACACGGTGATTTTATTCCAACGTTTCTAAAGTTTCTAACATTTTGGGACCAATGGTAGATTCCTTTGGTGGTAAGATTGGATTTGATACTGCAGTTTGTGCTTGGGGACTTGCTGTTCTTAATGTAAATGCAGAGGAAAAAAAGAGTTGTTCATGGTCCAACAGTCTTTATAGATTGCACAAAGTTTAAGCGAGTCATGGGGGAAAAATCCATGTAAAAACTAACAAGAAGTTAAAATGACATTTGGCAGTGGAACTCGGTAAGCGTTTCTTCCCACGGTGCTCAGAGGTTCTTAACAAGATCATGGATGATGACTACTCAGAGTTCACTTCTCTCGGTCAAGATGCCTCGGAAGAGAAAAAGAAGAGATACCGTGAGCTGCAAGATGTTCTCACAAAAGCATTTAGTGAGGACAAGGAGGAATTTGATAGGTCCGCCATCTCATCTTCATCATCAACATCATGGTCAAGAATATGAAGTTCGCATCCAGCAGCAGTTTTGTTTGTTAGATTTGTAATGTTCTCCATTCCCTGCTTTTCTTCTTTAAAGCTTGCTTGTTTACTGGGTTTTCTTGGCATGCCAAGGGTATATTATTTGTTGCCACATTCAAAGAAGATTGACCCTCCCTCAAAAATGTTGTTGTAAATATAAACGTTTCATGCACATATTTGTTCTCCCAAAATTACTCTTAGGTGGGTGATGTATGCAACTAATTGCCTATGCTTGTGCACCTCCAGCTTCTGATTGCCTTCTCAAATTTCAATGACCGGACCAGCAGGTTTGGACCAGAGAGCTTAAGTTGATCCTTTTTCTAGGTAGGACTGCTAAAGGAGAGGTGCAATTTGACCAACTAAAACTTCTGATCTGGCTGGTTCTCGGAGAAGAGATGAGAATCAACAAGGTTTTCTCGTTTCGCTGCAGGATGGATTCAACAAATTGATGGATTGATGATGCGGAGGTCTAATTAGGGCTGTCGCACCAACCTGTTTTTTTATCTAAGCTTGACCCGGACGCGACTCTAACCTGCTGATAGCTTGCATGGTTGGATCTATAGACTATTTGAAAATTTCACATGGAGTTTATATTTAAGATTTTCAGGCCCTACTTAATCCAGTCCTCACAAATTATTAGATTATTTATCTACTATTGCTAATTTTATCATATATTCTCAATTTCTCGACTCTTGACGCGTGAGATTTAACATTATTCTTAGGTGGTTGATGGATGTTAAGTAATCACCTGTGCTTTTGCACCTCAAGCTTCTGACGGTTTTCTTCAAATTTTCAGATGTTATTTGGCTGGCTAAAACTACTCGTGAGATTTAGGTAGATGTGCATTTAATTCTATATTAATTATTATTAAAAAATTTAAATATCTATAGAAGATTAAAAAATCAAAATAACACATTTCGATTAGTATTTTGTATGAGGTCTCAGATTCTTACATCAGCCAACCGAGCTAGTTTTTGGAAAATTGTGATCAACAAAGTCATATGCTACTGGTTAGAGTCAGTACGCCATTTTCTCCAACCACTCCAATTAATGAACGCTACAAATTTCCAAGGGTAAATTTGTACATGGAAATTTCTTGGGGATATGGAACCTAAAAAACCATTGAAAATCCAACACCTGGTTCGAAGAAACATCTTGACCGCCAAAAGTCAATAAAGTTATTGGTTTCTCCTGATGCTGACCAAATTTGGCGTCCGTTTCCTCGGAGCTGAAGGCCCCAAAGACTTGCTTCTTCTCGGGCACGCCGGGATTTGGGCGTGTATATAGGGAGGGTCGGCAGCCTGGCTGTTGCCTTCGTCTTTGGTGTGCCTTTCTAACACGGTTCTCTCTTCCTCCAGGACTGCTAGGTTTCTCTTTTGGGAGTACCAGGTACCAGGAAAGGAACTATTTTCCTTCCGAAAGATCGGATTTTTATCCCTTTTTCATCCGATAGATCGGTTTTTTTAGTTGCTTTCTGTTTTTGTTTCTTTGGGTTCTCTCCTTAATATCACCGTTCTGGAGTTCTTGTTTTGGTTATGTTTGGTGCTTGCCTTTACTCTGTTTGTTTGTTGGTTAATGATTTTGATTGTGGATGCTTGATATGTTCCCATTTTGTTTCCTCTGTGATGTTATGCTTTTGAAATGATTATATTTGGCGCCATTGATCTCCGAGTCTTTGATATAGAAAGTTCAGAATTACAATCTCTAGTAATGCCTGTTTTTTGGTAAAATTTGGTTTCTTGACAGCTTTAGAATGGATTGTGGTGAAAAGATTCATGATTTTATGGATCGGATGAGAAGAGGGTGTCTGTTTTAGAATTGATTATAGATTCCATCGAGCTAAATCCATATCTGCTTATGAGCTAAATGTTTCAGATGTTCTAATTACTCTTTGAGAAAGGGGTGTTGTATGTGTTTATCAATACCCATCACGACCACTATCTGTTACTTATGGTCTTCTATAAAGAAAATGGTTAAATTCAGTCCTGTTTGAGATGCAAGAACTACCGATGCTGATTAGGTTTATAAAAGCAGCAATTCACCCATAAAATAGGATCACCATCTTAGTGGTTGATACCTGTATAATAGGTAGAGCTGAGATACCAGCATATCCATATTCATATTTGTTTATCTAATGAATACAAATATGGATACAAATATTAATCGGATGCAAAAATATATATCTACATTCGTTTTAAATAGATATGGATATAGATCAGATACTGGAAGTATAGATACAAATATGGATATAAGTCGGATAGTTAATCTTTACGACCAATTAAAGATATTACTAAATGGATGATAAATCAAGTTAATAGCATGTTAATGTGGCTATATGTTTCCTTAAGGGCCGTTCTTTTGTAGGTAAAAGATTTACCCATGAAACTATATTTTTCTGGGTAAGTATTTCCCAGGTAATATTTAGACAGGAAAATAACTTACCTATATTCTTTTATACATACGAAAGTGGCTTTGAAATCTATTACCCATGTTCTTTTGCATTATTACTTTCCCGGGTAAGTTGCTAAACTTTATCCATATTTTTCATAATACCCTTTATGCTTCTTGAGTTATTAGGCATTAACGATAGAGGCATCGGAAATGAGAAAAAGGATATTTTAGGAATAAAATTAAGAGATCACTTTACCGGTTGATGGGAAAATCATTTAGCCATCTCCTGGATGGGTAAAATTTTCTTCCTATTTCATGGGTAAATGCCACCCATGGAAATAATTTACCCATCTTGAAATCTGTGAGAACATGGGTAAGTTGGTCAATAGGAAAGTTGACCAACTTTCCCATGATATTTATCCACAAAAGAACGAGCCCTAAAAGTTAATAAGAATTGTATAAAATTAAATAGGATTACAAATAGAAGTGGATATTTGGACATAGATCAGATAGTTGTCTATCGAAATTCATATCTATTTTTTTGTGGATATAGATACGAATACGGATATTAGTTAGATGCTCAAATTTGTGGCAATCTCCGGATAGATTCGTATATGAAAACGAATCTAGTCAGATAATATCTTATCCATTTTCACCCCTACTAATAGGTACAATTGTCAGCTAATACAGAATGCTTCTCAATGATGTTTAATTGCGACCGAACATGCACGATATGAATTGGAAATTTAGAAAGTTATGGAGATTATTGGCACAATAATCATCTACTTAATTCAACTTGACTGTTTCTTATCGTATTTTAAGATAAGAAGTACACACCCATGTGCTCACCAAGGCCCAAGTGCGAGCTTGATGCCGCAGCTGTTAAGGTTCAAAAAGTGTAAAAGAGTTACCGAACTTGGAGCAATCTGGCAGACTGCAGTTGTTGAGGAGTTATGGTTAGTCTCTGGATTTCTGTTTCTTGATTACAAGTATCATACAAATTTATGCTCAAATACCAAATTATCAACAAGTCTTTGGTCTTATATCAACCGCAGGTCTAAGGCATTGGATTTTGCATCCCTCAAGCACAGCTCGATTTCAGTTTTCAATGTTGAAAAACCAGAAACAGCTGTTTCACGCTGGGCAAGGGCACAAACAAGAGCAGCCAAAGTAATATTAATGGATTAAGATTTTGATAACTATGAATGAGTTACAATGAGTTTGACAGATGATTAAAGCTTGTCTCTTCAGATTAGCTGTAACTCTTGATTTTCTTCTTTTCTACAGGTTGGTAAGGGTTTGCCCAAAAACAGTAAGGCTCAAAAGCTGGCATTGCAATACTGGCTTGAAGCAGTATGTCATCTTCTCTATAATGAAATTGCATGTTATTTCTGTCAAAATATCAAGTCCCAAACCACCAACATAACATGTGGACACACCCAACTATTACTTCTATGTATGCATAGGATAGAGGATTTATCTTTATAGATGCATTAAGAATAACCAAATATGAGAAGAGGAAGATAGAGGTACATGGAGGATCTTCTCTCACCAGATCAAATAAATCGTAGAGATAAGATGCTGTAAATTGTAGGACTACATTTTGAGGTATACCTGATGCTTAATCATCTGTCCTCATTATTTTTATCTATCATGCTGTACAGATTGATCCACACCATAGATATGGACATAATCTGAATTGCTACTATGATGTCTGCTTTAATAGTGAGAGTACACAGTCATTCTTGTTGTTATTGTTGTAGTTGTAGTAGTTGTTGTTGTTGTTAAAAATCAGTGAATCTTACACATGCACCAACGTTCTTTGTAGATGAAAATAAAGGTTGGATATTGATGAAGGCAAGGAAGTGAATCTTGAGAAGTGCCCAAGAAATAAACTTCAACAGCAATGCGTCAAATACCTTGGACCGGTATAATCCTTAATTCTTAACCAATTGAAATTTAATTAGGCCTCAGCTATTCAGAATTAAGCTCCATGCATTTTAGTTCAATATATTGTATGCTATTGAAATGTCGATTCATTCATATCTTCTTATGTTTCTTGCAGGAGGAGAGGGAGGCGTATGAAGTCATTGTTGGGGATGGGAAACTGATCTATTAGCAAAGTGGAGTGCTTGTGAACTCTGTTGAAGGTTCTAAGTGGATGTTTGTTCTCAGCCCCTCAAGGGCCTTATATGTGGGACAGGTGAATATTGTAACCCATGATCTAAAGTTCTGTCTTACAAAAGAACCATCTTCATACTGATCGTATGCAAGTTGCGCGTATGTGCGTTCGGCCTCATTCTTTAATCATGTTAGTCATGTATTTGATCAGAACAGGAGTGCCGGTTAAAAGCCTTTTGTTATATTGCATCATGTTTCAATTTATCACCTCTCTTCTTTTTGTTTTTTCTCATAAGCAGAAGAAAAAAGGCTCGTTTCAACACTCTAGTTTTCTGGCTGGAGGAGCTACAACAGCTGCTGGGATATTGGTTGTGAGAGAGGGGATCTTGAAGGTACAATATATCCATTATTCTCTAAGACAAACTATTGCTAATTCAACAAATATTTACTTGATCAGTACAATGTCATTGCAAATATTTATCATACTTCTCATGGCAAAAGATGCTTTTGCCTTTTCTCTTGTTCTGTTTTTAACGAGTTACATGTATATGTTTGAGGCTGTATGGCCATACTGTGGTTATTATTGCCCGACAGAAGAGAACTTTAAGGAGTTCATCAGCTTCCTTCAAGAAACAATGTTGACCTCGCTGATGTCAAGGTATAATAATGGTCAATCTTCTTCTTCTGCTGACTCACATATGATACTAGAAGCTGGCAGCATGTTTACTCTTGAGCACAAAAATAGCTGGTAGGACTGACTAATAAGTAGAAAAGAACTTCACCAGATATACTGATGTTATAACTAATGGAGGGTGATTCCTGTCCTCATTATGATACAAAGCGTACTGATTTATATTTAATACTCTTCAGACATGTTCAATTGATGAATATGATGAATACCAGTCATCCGAGAAGCCTAACAATGTGCCATTGATGGAGTTGGCAAAGATGCCAGAGGCGTCGAAGCTTCGCATAACATCCGATGCAGGAGCCTTGAGTGGCACCGAGGGGGAAGAGCCTCCTACCGAGCCAGCGCAATGAGAAGCAACAAGTTTATTCATTTCACTAGAGGATGGATTGATGATGCAGAGGTCTAATTAGGGCAATCATTCCAACCTGTTTTTGATCTAAGCTGGACCCAGACCTGCTGATGGATTGCATGGTTGGATCTATAGACTATTTGAAAATATCAGATGGAGTTTATATTTAAGATTTCAGGCCTAACTTAATCCAGTGATTACAAATTATTAGATTATTATATAGTATACTAATTTTATCATATATTTTCATTTTCTCGACTCTTGACATGTGAGATCTAACTTTATTCTTAGGTGTTTGGTGGATGTAATTAATGACCTATACTTTTGCACATCAAGCTTCTGATTGCCTTCTCAAATTTCCTGGCAGGTTTGGACCGATAAAGTGGAAATGCAATCTGGCTAGCTAAATTTGGAAAAAATGAGTGACTCGCCGGCTCCAAAAAATCTTTAGTTTTTAATTTCACCATAGGATGAATTGATGATGCACAGATATAATTAGTGCTAGGGCTCCGATGTGGAAACTCGATTTTCAACCTAAGCCCAACACAAATCGACCCACATACGCGGAGGAAGTGGTCAGATATGGATCCAAAACCAGGCTTTGAAAATTTCGAGCGGATTTTAGATTTGAGTTAATGGGATAGAATATAAACAGTCACATGTTAGAAGATGTTCAAGTATTTGTACATGATGTCATATCAAGTATATTTTCTATCAATCCTTAATATATTGACCATCAAGTTGGATGACTGTAAATTGTTTGTTGCCCTTGTTGGTCTTAATTCAATTTTAAAGTATATTATTGAATGTTTTTAATAAGGTTTTCTAAGTATGGATGCTTGTAACTTAGTTGATAGTTCAAGTTATATAATTTGATGCCTGAAAAGAACCTGGATACGATAAGTTCTATAAATTATTTATATCAGTCGAAACTAGATCTAACCCCGAACTTCGATTGGAACCCAAACCCAATAGGTCTGGGTGCGGGATTGGCTAATATCTGAATTTGATCAACCTGACCGTATACCACCTTTGCATAGCACTGAGGTGGACCACCAGATTTGGGTCACATAACATATATCGAGCCGGTCTGTCCCAACCCAGACGCTTCCGGCCCAGGATGGTAGACAAGCAGATCTACAAGGCAGCCCTTAAAACCCAATGGACGATGCCGATCCTCTGGAGAAATTGACATCGTCCTCAATTATCCCTTAATTCCTGTGTATTAGAGGAATAATATGGAAGCATGCCTCTTCACTGTGGAAGCTAAATGTCCCGATCAGAACCAAAATAAAGTTAGGTAGACTTTTGGATGGCTGTGTATTTGCAGCGAACCTTCTGTGACCCGGGACCATATTTTCGTCTCTTGTCCTTCTTGTTGGACGATTTTGGACGGCTTTCACCCTTATCTTTGATGTTTTGCCACCCCCTGCATTATCCGCAAACCTCTTTTCCACCTGGAAAAGCAGCTTTCATTTTATCAGACAAAATTGTCTGAACATTTGGTAGAAGTTTTAGCCATAAAAATCAATTAATAAACATTCCAAGGGACCTTGATATTTTTGAAGGATCAAGACAGTCCAGAACCAATTCATGTCGTGCAATCTCATCAAATAATAGACAAAAGTAATTTAATTTAGACAAATGTCTTGCTGGATGATTGATAGGCTTAACTAAATGATTACTAGTTATAAGCTTTTTCCGAAATCAGCTGTTACAGATCGCCAGTGACAGGCTTAGAATTGAACGCAGTATAATTCAATGAAAAGTAAATTCGACAAATCAGAAGTTCTGCTGAGTTCGATAACATAATCTCCAGCTTCACGCAATAAAGCCATTTACATCTACAAGGTGATGCCATAAGTCCAGAGTAGCATGTAGGCCATTTCTCCAACTACACAATCTGGCCTTAGTAAATGCTGAAACCTGCTCTGTACAAGAGATTATAGAGACCTGCAGGGCGGTCATTCTGTTGAACTAGCTTGCTGAAAATTTTATGGAGACTATTACTGGCTCAATAGTTTCATACTTGTGGCTTCTAGTAACTCGAGTGGTATTTCTTTCCCTGCGGTTTTTCCACACTAGCTGTTGCAAACTTTCTAAGAAAGAACCCGAACAGAGTGGAAAAACCCAACTCTTACTTATTTACAAGAAGCAGAGCTTTGACAACCAACAAGCAAATGGAGCTAAAGAACCCAAATTTACGACAGAAATGAATCATTCTGAATGCTAACAGATTTTTCTTTAGAACAGTCTATAGGTGGTAAACAACCCCAACTCTAGATATCATATTTGACACATCGAAGAATGACAAATGCAAACTTCAGAAGAGCTATTAATGACCGCACAAACACTAAGTTGATAAAGCGTCACATTAAGGAAGGAAGCCGAGTTATAATTACATCAAGTTCAATTTGGATTACATTACGCAAGGTATGATTGCATGGTCCATCTTCTAGTTCAATCTGCGTGTTCCGATGCCTTCTCTTGGCATCAGTCGTTCGCTTTTCTCCCATTCTCTTTCCTATATGCTGAAGTTTGACAGGTCAAGACTCACCGCTGCTTCTTCAAAAGCAAATTTAGTAGTTGAGTATAGAAAAAAGAACACCATCCAGCATTAAATAATGATAGAACAATAAACAGTACAATGATAATTATATGGTTCATCGTGATGCTTGATCAAAGAAGCTGAAATTTCGTGGTGCCGGAAGCAAGTGCTGAAGCCGCAAAAGCAAAATAACATATTAATAGATCATCACACGTAGAAGATTCCAACTATTAGTCCAAATAAGCAATTTTTTATGAAACAGTGATTGACTTTCTCTAGGAGGCATTAATCCTAGCTGGGAACAATCATAAACAAGAAGAGGATTGTTTGACTCCTCTGTCTTGGACAGCCATTCACAGAGATTTCTTTTATCAGCTTCATCGAATTCAAGAACACCTGAAGTTTAACACCAGGTGCTCAAGGAGCATTGCAAAAGTTTCACCAAACATCAGCAGCTATTCTTACGGGCTTGCTTTAAATAAATCCATTAATCATTCCCAAGCACTCAAAATCAGATCCGTGCCTGCACCTAGTGCAGACAAGAATGTCTGCTCTGTTACTTACCAGAATGGTCTCCTCTGCAGACTCTTGGAATCTCTTCATCAAACAACCATGACTGCAATTTCAATCAACCTACAACATAGGGCAAACCCAAAAAAAAAAAGGATCGGCAAAAGCACAGAAAGAAACACTAATCAGCTTCGATAAAAGATAAACTCGAACATAACAACCAGCAGTAAAAAGACGAGAAAAAAAGAGGAAAAAGAAGAAGACAGCTAAAGAACTATCCGAAGATACACAGGTGACCAGACATACATAGAAGACCCATGTGGAAGACATCCCCTGGATCTCGGAACGGCGCATCCCTTGCTTCTTTCTTTCTTCCACTACTGCCTGCAGGTCAAGAGATGCCATTATTCATCAACACTCGAACGCTACCCGACCATTAAGACACGTTTACTGCACTAAAAAACCTACGGTAAGTGCTGACACAAGGATGAGAGGGGTGGCAAACTTAAGAGCAACCAACAACTAACAAAGGATGGAAACTAAGTACCATCCACAGTTTGGTTCGTACAATCTAAGCCTCTGGAGATGAACCCAAGTAGCCTATCTGATCCACCAATTCCTGCACCTCCTCGCCCCACTCAATTTGCTCTGCCGCCAGTTCCTCCACCACGACTTCTATCTCCGACTGCTCTCCTTGCGCTGCCTCATTCCCTCTCAACAAACTCTCGTCCAGCAGCTCCTCCCATATCAGATCGGTGATCGCGGCCGAGCTCTGATCCACAGCGTCGAACATCTGTTCGTTCTTCCGCCCTCTGCTCGAACTGCCAACTTCGCCATCCACAGCGGACAGCAGACTCTCCATCTCCGATTGGATGGCGAATTCGTCTTCACTTGCTCGCAGATTGTCCGAGCTGGGAGTCGCCGGCAGTCTCCGCTTCCTGCCGGCTCCCGACAATTGTTCATTTGCTGGCTTCGAAGGAGAAGCTGCTGGATGAAACTGGGGTTCCTGAGAGCTCGAGCCAGGAATGCCATGGTCTGCTGCTGCTTCCGCTCGGTGCCCTGCATCCGCCGCTCCATTTCGAGGAGCAGAGCCCGGGAGCTTTGCTGCTGCTGCCGGAGCTTCACAATCTCCAGCATCAGAACGTTGCGGTCTCGTCTCAGTCGATCCACTTCGGTTCGAGCCCGAATTTTCCCACTTCGACGCAGGCGCTGGCACCTTGCTGCTGCTGGTGCTGCTGCTGCTGGTGCTGCTGGTGATCGTGATGGGAGCTCTGGCCGACGTTGCGCCGCCTCCGGATGTTCCTGAGGAGGTGCTTCTGGCCTCCCAGGAAGCCTTCGTTCGCGAACTCCCATCGATCCGGATCGACTTTTCGAAGCCCTGCATCCATCGCCGTCATTGTCAGACATCAGGACCCTTTTGACCCCACATCCATCTTATTTTAATCGTTTTGCCAAGCATAAGGGGGTTGTTCCAGATACTTCGAGCAGTGTCTCGGTTTCACGGTTGCTCTAGACGCTTCCAGTAGTGTCTAGGTATTACGGTTGCTCTAGATGCTTCGAGTAGTGTCCCGGACGTTGGTCAGTTTCTATCAGCTTTAAAATATAATAATTTAAATACTTCATGATGTTCCAATTAGTTTGGGGAAAATGAAGATAAAACTTTAATCTCAATATATAATACAAAATATATATGTATATTAAAATTCAAACCTTAATGCATAGACTATCCAGAAGAAAAAGAGCGGGAAGAACTGAAAAGCGCGGGGGGTAAAAAAATAATAAATAACAGGGGAATGTAACGGTTAAGAAGTGAGTTATCCATGGAAGAATTGCGGAGTACTTACATAAGTGTTAAGCTGGCGAATGAAGCTGGAGAAGTTGTTGTGCTTGAAGTACCTGGGCAGGAGAGTGGTGGCGAACCTGTGCGAGTCCCAAACAACGAAGCTATTACGAGCTGGACTCCACGACACCACCGTGTCGGTCTCCGGGTCCTCCACCATCTCGAACGTCTTCGTCAGGAATGGTGGCGGGCCGATCTCGTGAAGTCCCGGCATCGGCTGAGGGACCTCCATCTCCTCCTCATCCTTCACCACCACGATGCGCTCCATCAGGACCGACGGCTACTCCAAAATTGAAGACGACCGGATCGCTATGAGAAGGGTAACTTAACAGGGTAATTAATTCTGGTTGCCTTGATGGACTAAAGCATGGTTTGTTATAGAGATTAAGTTTGGTCGGAAGGGGTTGGTGGCGGTGGCAGTGGTATTACCGGGTACGGGCAAGGAGCCGTCGGGGAAGGACGGGAGAGCGGGTATTTATGAACTTCGGAAGTTCTGGAAGGGGAACTTAACAACAGCGGTGCTTCGGCGGATATTTTCAGCAAAGATCTCGAGCGAGTTTCTCTTCTTTTTCTTCTTTTTGGTCCCCTCTAACTCGCACCGAGGACGAAGGGTGGGACACCCGGCGGGTCCAGTGCCAGTGAGAGGGCTCGGATGGAGATGGGTCCCACAAGTAATTTATCTATTCCGCATAATCCAATATGGAAGTATGATTTCTAGAAACTTCTCCATGTACCTTTAAAGCCGCTTATTATTGTCGAAGCATTGGAATAAATATTGATATTCGTATATAAAACAATTATACTGGGTAGGTGGAGGATGATGTAGCATGCATGGTGCCCATGTGCCCAGGCCGACATGGATTTATAAAAAAAAATAAAATAACTCAACTGTCCGTACCTTTATCTTCTCGAAACTTCCATTGTTGAGGACATTCTGGAAGCATTACAAAATACAAACTGAGCAAACATGAAATATAAAGTTTATATTATATTAGAATATTGGAGGGAACACATCGCCTGATCCATCCAATTGAAGATATCCACGGACCGGATGTATCCGAGAACGGGGCTCGGTCGCCGACATAATGTCTTGTGATATTTTTTTTTTAAAAAAATATATATATATATATATATATATATAAATTAAACATTATTAAGTTTAGATTGTCACACTACATGACCTTCAATATTTTGGACTCGGTAGATGTGTTACTATCGTTTTTTTAATTAACTTAGTTAAAACACAAGTAAGCTTTTTGCTCATAGCTTTTCATTTCCAACCAACTTTGACCCGTGCAACTAAGGCATATCATAGGTTTTGTTTGAAAAGCAACTTAAAGCAACGTACGTTCAAAAGCAACAGAGCTTTTATCTCATTCTCTAAATAAAGATATATACTTTGGGCTTCTATTGTATCTAAATCTCCAACCGCCGGATATCTCTAACGTGCTGTAGGCTGAAAATGGGCTCGGGCCATCCCAACACCCATCATGACAGACCAATTTGGTTTAGGCTATGAGCTAGGTCTAGCTTAGATATGAGCTTAAATATACACTCATTTATTTTTATGGCCGGATCCAGATATACCATTAGCCCAACTTGAGACTGAGTCCGAGTCCATATTTAGGTCCGACACAGAGTCTAAATTCAAATCCGAATCTAATCCAGTTAAATTTCAAAATGGTTCATCCATTTAACTGTCTTCAAAGAAACCCAGGTTGGTTCCATCTTACAAAAAAAAAAAAAAAGCTGATAGCAGCACTTCAGAGGTTATCAATTCCAGAGCCCAGGATTGTGAAACTTTTTCAAAATAGCGCTCGTAATTGTATCCGCACGGTCACTATCATTTTATTCACAGGTGGGACGAGTTAATTTGCCATTTATACCCATGATGTTAAAAGGATGAAGCAACTAGGGAAAATGTTAGTGAAGAGTTATGTTAGCTTGTTGATTCCGTTGATGTACACACTTAGCTTGCTAATAATATTAGCACGATCATCATTGAATTGAGAAGAACTTAAGGATAAATAAAGATTGGATCATGTGTTTGGACACTTATCTTTATTATTGATACAAATTGCCTATTACAACTCAAGCTGACAAATGGAAGATGTTGAAGTGTAGACGTAAAAATAATGCCAAAATTGACGTAAAAAATTATTAAATGGGTTCATGCAAGTCTAGTTTTTGATCCAAACAGATAATTCAAGCTAGCTCAATTAAGTTCAAGTTAAGCTCAAGTTTAAGTTTTCAAAAATTTTTGAATCTAAATCTGATAGGAAATCTAAAAAAAATTAGGACGAAGCTCAAATGGAGGTATGGACTAGCCCAACCTGATCTATGTAAGTCCACCATCTCGAACGTGTTCATTGAAAATATTGACAAACTGATCTTAAAGTTCTGGCATCAATGACGGAGCTCCATCTCTTTATCCTTCATCACCATGATATGCTCCATGAGGATAGGGACTCGGAAATTGAAGAGGACCAGTTTACTCCAAATATTAGTTTGGTTAGGATACGTTAGGTTGTGAAGTAACGTGGCAATTCTTTGAACAATGTAGACAAATTATTATGAAAAAAATAATTTTATCATGTTTGATTTATTGAAAAATGCATGAAGAATGACACTAAAAAAAATTGCCATGTTTGCTTAGAGATAATCTTATATAGAATATTATGAAATTTTCAATGGTACCCTTGGATGAATAATTTAAGCACTAACATTTTTTCCGAAGACCATTTATTAGTCATTTATGACCCATTTAAATAGATGTTGTCAATATTTGCTAATTCTAATATTGAAATATATTTACATGACTTAACAAAAATATTTTAGTATATATTTAAAAATATATTTTTTATTATAAATAATTTTATTATATTTTTATATATACATAAAATATATTAATTATTAATAAATCATATATTAGATTTATAAATAATTAATAAATATTTATTAGGATGCGTTTGGTTATACTTTTTGATTTTCGATTTTTAATTTTAAAATATTTTATTTTTTGTATTTTGCTATTAAGTAAAGTAAAAAATAAAACATATGTTTGGTAACTAGAATGTTATAAAGCAAAAAGCAATATTTGGGGATGGCACGTGAAGAGCTCGACGAGGAAGAAGGGTTCAGAAAGAGAGAAAAAAAGGGTGGAGAGGTGAAGAGCTCGATGAGAGAGAAAGGTTCAGGTTATTTACTCATTGGTTTGGTGTTTTAGATGTGAGGAAGTAAAAAAAAATAGAAAATAAATTTTGGAAAGCAAAAA
>KE505048.1:607027-620414 GCA_000441515.1 Elaeis oleifera | reverse complement strand
ATATATATAGATATATATGTATGTATGTATCTATGCATGCATACATATATACATTTATGTTTGTTATGTATATATACGTACATACATATGTACATGCATGCATACATACATACATACATTCGTACATACATACATACATACGTAGATACATATATATATATATATAGACACACACACATACATAGATACATACGTACATAAATACTTACATACATGCATACATATATATATATGTATATATAGATACATACGTACACATATATATATATACACACATATTTGTTTATATACATATACATGCATATATATGTATTTGTGCGTGCGTGCGTGCATGCGTGTGTGTGTGCATATATTTGTATTTGTGTATGTGTATATATATATATTTATATATGTACATACATATATTATATATGTATATATATATATGATTATATACATACATGCATACATATATGTATATATTTATATATATAGACGCACACACATATATACATATATATGTATGTGTGTATGTATGTATGTGTGTGTATATGTATGTATGTATATATGGAGCGTATTAAGTGAAAGGAGTAGCTTAATGTAAGAGGTGAGAAGATATAATGGTGATCCTTGGATCCACATCATTGGTTCAGTGAGTGCCATACGCGCATTAAAAAAATTAAAAATATAAGAATGGATAAATCCTAAGGATATTTGGACTATTTTGACCATCGCTGTGCTCATTTGAGCCGTTTATGTAGATCCAAAAGTTTTATTATATCCTCTCATCTCTCACATTAGACCATCTCTCTCACCTGATACGCTTCCTATGTATATATGTATGTGTGTATGTATATATATATATATATATATCTAACGAGTCTAAATATCGGTTTTAATTATATAGTGGAGATTGTGGCACCACTATCACTAGGCACGTGCACATGTTAGTTATAAAATGGAGTATATCATATGTTCATGCTATTGCATCAATAGTTAGAATTTGATTTGTTTGTTTAGACAGTATTAATTATTTTTTTGCTGATTTTATTGTTTTTTAACTCTCTCAATTGGAAGATCGAGGGAAAATATTTTTAAGTTGAAAATGTATCAATGACTATGATTATTCACGACAGTCTCAATTGTTAGTATAATAATAATAATAGTAGTAGTTATAGATATAGATATGAGTTTAAATGTAGATGATGATGCATATCTTCATACATGTGCAGGTATATTGCAAGATTGTGTTTAACATCTTGTTAGTTTTTTGTAATGATATCATGAAGGAAATGACACAAATCATAAAGGATAAATATGATTCACACAAGGATGGTTGAACCATGGTATGCCATGCCAACTTTATATTGACATGCAAAATCGACGTTGTATTTTACAACAATAGTTATAGCATTTTTGATAGTTTAAAATTAATACTTTTAGAATCCAATTCAATCTTATGTTTATCTTTAACATGACTTTCTTATTCTATGTCAATTATGGATAGAAAGGATTAATATGACTTACAAGGAATGATGTAGTAACACATAATTCACAAAGGATTGATAAGTTTATGGGAAATGACCGAATCACGATGTACAGTTACAATTTTAAACGAGCATTATTTATAGATGACATAATCAAGTAATGTCTTATTAATTTTATTTTTTTTATTTTTTGAGAAGTTTTTTTGCTTACTCCTTGTTTGTACATTTTGAAACTACGCTATTTTTAATTAAATTTTATATTTATATACCAAAAACTTATATTTTGCATTTTTAAGGAAAAATATCTCAATGACTATTCATATTTGCCATGGATTTAAAACTTGAGTGGCACTCTGGAGATTCATTGGACGCTCAGGGTCAAGAATAAGGGGCATCAGCTGCTTCCAGTTATTTCTTATTGGACGCATGCTATGTGCTGAGCTGGCGAGCAACAAACTGGTGGACTCGACCCCTCCCCTTTCCCCGCCCCCCTGAGACCATCATCAAATGGCTCGCTCGCGTGCCCTGGCTCCTGCTCCCCTGTGTTTCCCCCATACCCAATCCATCCATGTATGTCCCCATGCAGCGCCCCAAACGGCCCCACACGGTGGTCCCCTTCCTTTATACCCGTCCATGTTCGATCGGACGGCCCTAGAGCAGTCCCCGGGCCACGTCCGAGCCGTGACGTCGCTGGGGCTAGCGTCCGGTAAACCGTAGGATTGGTTTAACGAACACCCTACTCGGCAACTGCCCTTTTACTGGGAAAACGGACAAGCAGTCGCCGACTTCAGGGCAGTGCAACGGCGTATTAAAGGTGATCCGCGGGTCTTTCGACAGGAAGTGAGGACAAGCTTAGCCCACCATCGGACAGAATAACGGGAATTGGATGGTTACCGGTACGGTGTCCAGCATGATCGGACGGTTGGGATTCGCCGAGGGCATTATGGGAAGACCGAAGCTGCAAAGCGAAAGCTGGGGCGGAAAGAGAACAGCGGCACCCGAACATTTCCCCCTTTTTAAAATAATCGAAAGTTCGAAAACGATAAAAGCGAAGCGAAGAAATAAATAAATAAAGAAATATATAAATTATTAAAAAGATATATATATAAATATTTTAGTTTAGGCGTTAAGGGTTACATGTTCTTATTTTCCTTCCTTGCTCGCTTTCTTCCTTCCGCCATTTCCCTCCGCCTCCACCCTCTCCAAAACCTAGGGTTTCTAGGGTTTCCCGAGGGCTCCGGGGTCCTCAGGGTTCTTCAGAGCTGGACCAGGTTTCGTTCCTCCGGAGAATATCTATGCGCCGCTGGTCCAGCGGCTTCGTGGATTAGCTCGCGAACTCCGTTGATCGGTTCTGGGAGACGAGGAGGAGGAGGAGGAGGAGGAGGAGAGGATTCTTGGATTCTTCGAGGGTTAGGGTTTCTTGTGGGTGAAACGGGAGGCCGCGAGGCCGGGCGGGGTCAGGAGGGGGTGGGTTTAGATTAGATGGCATTGGGAGATCTGATGGCGTCTCGGTTCTCGCAGTCTTCGGCGTCGTTGTCGAACCATCTGGACGAGTTTTCCAGCCGGGAGGATGGGGATGCCGCAGGCCACAGGACGGATTCCGAGGCCGCCGCCGGGGCAGCGGGGGAGCTACCACCAGTATGGCGTACCTGCCGCAGACCGTGGTGCTCTGCGACTTTAGGCATGAGGGGTTCGAGGACTGTGTGCCATCAGGGCCGTCGGAGAGCGGGTTGGTGTCAAATGGCGGCCCAAAGATCGGGTAAGTGCCTGTTCTATTCTTTGCTTCAATTCCTTATCTCCCCTATCATAGTGTTCGTCTCGCTGCTATGAGCTGCTATTTTTTGGATATCGGTGCTCCCTGATGGAGAATACATGCCATCTTTAGCTATTTGGTACCATAAGCTCTGGTTCTTCAGCGAAATCCGTCTATTATGAAGAAGATGGGGAACGACAAAAGATAGGTAACTGGTTAATTTTTCTTTCTTGGGAGAGCTGATTAATTCGTGACCCCAATTGAGCTGCCCTGTTACATTAATTAGCGAACCGTGAAGCGTTGTCTTTTGCTGAATTTTGATGGCAATAGTTATTGTGAGAACAGGGAAGCATAGATTCTTGGCAGATTGTTTTTTTCCCGTGATTTCCCGAGGTTGCTATTTAAGCTTCTCGTGCTTAATGGATCAAGGTAATGACGGGTATATGCATTACTTGAGCAGAGAGCTTTATTACAGAAGTATTTGCCCTCTTAATAGCATCGATGTTGTTGCACGATCTTAGGGTTCAAGTTAATATTGTATCCTGGGAGCAAGCACCCTTTTGATGATCAGGATCAAGTCACTTGATTGGGATTGGTTGTATGATTGATCATGCTCTTCTCATGTATTGAATTGAGTTAGACTCTATTTTCATGTGCTTAATCGGATCTGAATTCTAGAAGTATATAATGACAAGTAAGAAATTGTAATAAATCTCCTGTACATGAGACAAGGACTCCCGGATATTTGAGTTTCTAGTTAGAGGAAGAGGCTTTAAGATTTATAGAGAAAGAAAGAAATTTATATCTTTCTATTTGCTTCCTGGAATTAAGATGGGCTATCCCCATCCATATATTCTCTTGTGAAAATAATTGGAGTGCCATCTTGGAGGGTGATTGGTGTTTCTTTAGATATTTCAAAAAATGAGGATCCACTTCCTATGTAGAACCGTGGCATCTTGGTGGTCTTGGTTGAGGAAAATAATATGTTTCGTTAAGATCAGAAGGAGAGGATGGAAAAGGAGGGCCACTATGCATATCAAATTTTGTTATGATGGCATTGACAATACTTTTTTGCCTTTTGTTTGGGAATGCTTATTTGTCATTTATTCCCCTTCCTTTCATTTTAACAGTCAAACACAAGATCTCAATGGATTTATTTTGCAGTATCTAGATATAGTGATTTGTAGATCAATGCTCGTTTATTGAACATTTGATGTTGCTTGGATTGAGGATCATGTGTATCAAGCATAGGAAGCCGATGTGATGGACAAAGGGTTGAGTTTTATCTGGGATTTGAAGACTTGATCTTGGTTTCACTTCTGATTGAGCACTTTTGAATTTGGCAGTTGTGGTTTGAGTTTTGTACTTTCCATAAATAGTCAAAAGGGAATCAGAAAAAAAGAATATGCAACAAAACCATGAAAGACACATAACAAAATTCTTAAGAAAAGTTCCAATAAAACCAATAAGAACATGAAAAAATGTTGTTGTACATCAAATCAAATTCTATTATATTATTTAATTATTTGTTGACAAATCGAAGCATCAAAGACACAAGCCTATATTGATATCTGCAAAATAAATATATGAAAATATATGAAAGTGAACTGCATACTAATATTAGCTTGATATAATGATTATCATCATTTCAAGCTACAGAATAACTTCGTTTAAAAAAAAAAATTAACTTCACACTGATCAAGTTCCTTCACCGTTTTAAGCAAAATTGCTTGATGCCATTTTGGCTTGAAGAAACCAGGAAATCAATTCATACTTCTTTATTTGATGTCAAATGAAGTTGGGGCTTTGAATCTTCTCCTGCTGACCCAAAGCATCCATCAAATATAACCTGAAGAAGGAAAAAGCTCTCCTAATGTGAATCACTTGCTGAGAATCCAAGGAGCATGAATCATATTGAGTTAAACCACCATTTTATGATAACTTCTATTTGATCAGGATTAATTCTTATCTTATCAGTTTGAAAAGAAATAGTAGCGACTAGGAGTAATTCACATGCGTGAATAGTGCTATTATGTGTGTCAAAGCCCCTTTGACTAAACTATGGCAAAATTGATGATATGTACTTACATATCCTTAAGGAAATGAATAAATGATCAGGAAAATGGAGTTATCAAATGATATGTGCCGTTTCTTTTCTGCTGAAACCCAAGTTGAACTCATCAAATGGAGTTAGTTTTGGTTCGATTTTGGCAAAATGATCCATTTTGGCCTGACTAGATTGATTCATTTTGAAACTTAAGATGCCTTTTCTAGTGGGCAATATTGACTTGGCGCTAATTCGAAGGGCCCTGGTCTTATCAAGAATTTGGGGGAATTTTAGGTTTCTTTGTGCATATTCTGAGCTTAAATCTCAGTTGTTTTTTAGTCCTTATTGCAAACCATGCAAGACTATCTCTTAGTTTGATTAGCGTATCGTTGATTGGATATTTTTGGGGCCATCACTAATCTAGTTAACATACTGTAACTTAAATCATTATTTCTTGCCCTGTCTTGTTGCCATGATGTTAACCATCATCTTTATTTTTCTGAACACGGCCGAAATGAAAATATTGAGATGAATATGTGGTAATACAAGAAAAGATAGAATAAGAAAGGAAGTCATTTGTAAAGAGGTGGAGGTATCATCTATTTAGGACAAATTGAGAGAAGGATGACTTAGATGATTTAGATATGTACAATGTAGGTCAAGAGGTGCAGTGTTACCGGGGAATGATTTGATACAAAAGGAATGAAGAGGGGTAGCAATCCAAAAGCATACAGGATGGAGTAGTAAGGAAGGATTTGATATTTCAATATCTTTCAGAAAGTATGGCCCTAAACTAAGTGGAATGGGGAGAAGGATTTATTAGCTGATCTCAACTAGGTTAGGATTAAGGCTAAGTTGAGTTGAGTTAAGCTGACAAATTATTGGCTGATTAATCTTGATGAAGGATATGCTCATTTTAACTTCTTAGAGGGTTTGTTATTATTTTGTTATTTGTTTTGGATAAGAGGGGAAGTTGCCTTCACTTTTCATTACCAAGATGAGAAACACATATGCCAAATAATAAATAAGAAAAGATAAGTTAGCCAATAGTCATTTTAGAGGAATATGTCTCTTTTCTTAACAAAATATGTTTCCGGTCTATACGCATATATTGTATGCTTTCCTTGTTACTCTTGTTTTCTTAATATCTTCCTTTCTAGGCTGTTTTGCTGATCTTCTATATCCCACAAAGCAACATTAAGGTGGATGCTTCAAGCTCTTGTATCTTATGTGCATGTCTTGTCTTTGAATTTTTGAAAGCTGTTGAGATTGGCTCAGTGGTTCTATTCAAGGAACAGTCTGTGGAAGAAGGTTTAGATGTTGGCATGTGCAGATGGGTACACCCTCATTGAGGGGCTGTAGACTGCTTATTAAAATTTCCGTTATAGACATGGTGATTATGATGCATTGAAGTTACTTCTCTTGAACATGTAAGGCTCATGAAGTTGCATGTTGATCGGTGTTTGAGTTGTTAATGGTCACTAAACCATAGAAATGATGCTTCTGTATTATCATCATTAGGTTCATTTTCTGACTAATTTAGTGATCCAGCATGCTCAATGATTACTCCAATATGAGATTGTATATGGCGTGGTGTGGCTCTGAGGATTGAGGGCAGGCCATGCAAGGTTTTGGTGAGTGCAAGGGGAAGTGACGGTTTGCTATTGAGTTGTGGAAGCATGTGGTCTAAGGTTGTTTAAAGGTAGAAGACAAGTCTATGTTTGAAATGCAAATGAGACCTATTGAGTTCTCTTCTACCTCATAAGGGAATTCAATTGTCTAATTTAGCAAGAGATGCTCACTAAAGGAAAGATATGAGCATAGTATTCCTTAACTTCACTAAAGGAATCCTATGCTCATATCTTTTCTTCACTAGTTAGAGATGTGCTTAAATTTCTGAAAATTTATCATGGTTTCTATTATTTGCAGTTGAAACAGTCTTTGGTGAGAGTAGAGCATTAAATGCTAAATTGGAATCATGGAGGAATGTCCGACATGGTAAGGGCCTAAAAGATAGAGGAACAAAAGTTGTCTTTCAAACGCAATTTCATGGAAATAAATGTGGGGCCCAAAGTACTTGAAGGATGAAAGATAACATATATGGTTGGGCTGTTAGTTTGCACCTAACATACAAAATAAAGAGGGAGGGAGGGAGGGAGGGAGAAGGGATAAGATGTTTCTAATAGTGGTGTGGAATAGAAGTTGTTTGGATTATGTTGAGAGGTGTTTATGGGAATATGATTAATGAAATTCTTGGTGACTTATGGGAAACTTTTAGAGAATGGTAATTGAAAACTATGTCATGGGAATCAAAATATTGTGAAATCAAGTGTTAATGCAAACAATATAATTGCAGAGATGGATGTATTATACCTTGGAAGCATATAGCGAGAAACAAGTACTTTAGAGGAGTTACAGCTGAAGACAAACAAAATGATGAAATGCCGATTGAGATGATATGCATGTGGTGAAGATCTAATGAGGGTTTTGTGAGAAGAGGTACTTTATTTGCATCAAAGGGTTTAGAAAGAAGAGGGGAAGGCCTAAGATAACATGGATGGTGGTTTGATAAGGAATTCCAAAAATTTTGCAGTGACACCGAAGCTGGCCCTTAACAGGAATATGCCTTACAAGGATTCATCACATATTAAATTAACTCCTGTCGGTTGGTACACAGCTTGATAGTTTGGCTATGACTATTTGGATTAGAATGTACATGCACCCCAACAACAACAAAAAAAAAAAAGAAAGAAAAACCAAAATTGCCGCACATGCTCTGTGTATCATGATGCTATGTCAGGCTTAACACAATTTTAAATTACTAAAATACTGAGCTTATAATACAGTTCTTCACCATTCTAATGTGTGATCTCTTAGTGATTGGTTATCTTTGTTACTCTCCACCATCTTATAATGGAGATATACTTGGTCCTAGGAAGCTTTTTGAATCCAACATTATAGAGCACTTGATTTGCCTAGTGGAAGCCAACAAACGGTCTACTATCAGTTTCTAGACATTAGCATGCCAAGTTATCATGCTGTGCTTCATTTTGTTCTCCATACGTCTTTAGTCTTTACTGTCTTATCACACTGTATATTTCAATCTTTTAAGCTTCTTTGAATCTTTGGAGTTTCTCTGAACTCACTGTAATTATTGTCCAAGTTAGATGAAGGCCATAAGTCTGTAGCATTATGTTAATTGATTTAATTTTTTAACCTTCATATTAGTTTGACTAATAAGTTTTGTAGTGCAGATGAAGACGGGATGTGTGGCACTTGTTTATGTTTAAACATTAGTGTTGATCCACCAGATGTAATAAAAATCTCTCCTTGTGCGAGAATGGAGTGCTGGATAGGTGAAGTACCGCTTGTTCCTTGTTACCATCAATACATTTGTATTCTGTTCTGTTGCTGCTGATTTTCATTATTATTTGTCTTCTGCTACTATCTTAGACAAGTCAATGAGTTTTTCACCTCAAAATGGGAAAGTCAGCTTTTCTGCCCCAAGACTTTATTAGTATGCACTTCCTTTCATTGTCACAATTCAGAGAAAGGGCAGATTAGAGAGTACAAGCATGGGTTGTTATTGAGCAATTTTATATTAAAAAATGACGCATATTTTTGCCCCTCAAAAAGAAAAGTGGCTGTGCGGGTTGCATGTGTGTGTTTACATGTGCATGTCTCTGTGTGGTGTCTATAGTTTACCCTTTATGATCTCAGACAAATTTTTTCATGAAGCTAGAACATCTCAATCTCTTTTATTCTGTATGTACTCCTTTTGATGCTAAGCCAGAAATCATGGTTATCGTTAATGATGCAGTGTTCCTAACCCCTTTACTTCAGGAGCAATTAATGATTCCAAGGCTTGGGTATTGCTTGAGATTTGTGGTTTACTCATAGCATTTCAGTTTACTGTATGTTACTGAATCATTTGTAATTGTGGTTGGGAATATTTTTGTATTTGCTGAACACATATAATTGCAAAGTGAAAAACAGTGCCCTTTTTATTTCATTACAGTTAATAATTGGGTTCAGATTTGCTTTAATGAAAAAAAGTGCGCAACCGAACCAGGGATCATGGTCTTTTCTAGTTTTCTGAATATGCGGTCTCCTCTGAAAAAAATATGCTTAAATGATTTCTAGATAAGACGTTGATTGATTGACTGAATCTATAGATTCATTGTTCCCACATTTTAATGTAGTCAAATTTTTAAGAACTCCTTCCACAAACACTAATCTGATCTTCATGTTGGCTCGGATATGTAGCTTAGAGAGCACTGTTAAAAGCAAGCTTTTGTAATTGGTGCGATGCAAGGCTAATTGGTTAACGACCTTTAATATGTGGAAACAATTAAGAATTTTAGATGAGCTTGTGTACATTATTTTGTGAGATTCCGCTCTTCGTGAAGGAGTTTCGAGTGATTTTGTTCTTGTCCTGTGGCAAAATAATACCTTGAATGGTTACATCTATCTTGGGCAAGGCAAGATACACTGCGGAAGATGGCTTATCAATTCACATTCTTGGAATGCCAATAGATCTTAAAATCTTTGATTGGATGGGTGTGGATGAATTGATTTAATTTAAAGATTTCTCGAATACATAAGATTCTTTTTTTTTTTAATAAAGAGAAAAAATATGTTTACCTTGAAGTTGTCCATGTAGATATATTTTTAACTATTTATGTCCCAAAGGATACCATAGTCTCAATGAAGGTCATTGTATGTGATTTTTGCAACTATCTTACTCTTCCAGTGCCCAAGAACATATGTGCCTGAATATGTCTTAGAATTGTTATTGTTATTTTACCTTTTAACAGGCTTTTCTTTCCTCTTGATATCAAAGAGGAAAGCTAAAATCCAGAATTATCTTTTCTTATATATGTATGGTGAGAACATTGTGCCATCACTAAAAGGCCCTAGATTGGGGAAAAGATTGAAAATAGCAAGAAATTTAACTAGTGAGTGATACACACACACATATGATTGCTTGGTAATTTATGTTTCTTACGCCTACAATAACATAGTAGTTTCTTCTTAGGCAAACGCTTCTAATATTGGAATTGTTGTTGCTCATCTTCATTGTCAAATGTTGTGATATGAGCAAAAGTGCTAGCTTACATGAGCGCTATGATGTTCTTGTATATGGTACAAATGAACTTAAGGAGAGTTAAAGTTGTTATAGCATGGTCAAAAAGGCTTGCATATTTAGTGAAGCAAACACTACAAGCCTAATTTAGGTACCCATACTTTCACAAAAATCAAACGAAATTAGTTCCTCTGGCTGCCTGGTTGAAAACTCGTCTCATCAGTTTGGAGAAATGCTTCTATTGAGATTCTCTGGCTTAGGTTTATACCACCTTCTTAGGAACAACAAAAGTTTCATGCCCACCCACTACCACATCAAAATAAAAGTGAATGCAACCATCTACAAAGCTCATTGAAACATTAGTCATGCCTAGGCTTGTCTCTCGATTCAAGTGATTAGCAATCTCTTATACTTTGTCTTAGATCATTTTCGCCTTCCTGTGTTTTCCTAGACCATTGTTATTATCCTTGCTATGGTTCATCAGCCCATTATCTGGCAAATTTTGCTTTATAAATTGCTTGCATGACACACTGTACATTCTTTTCTTGGAATTTTGTTCCCCTATTGTGCCATTGGTGGTCTTGTCTTCTTGTTCTTGCTCTTGGTTGTGCTTAGATTGTTGTCAATTTTTGCTATAATATTACTCTGTTTCTTCGAGCCATGCTGCTGATCTTTCTACTAGATGTAACCACTTTAAATGGAACTGTCCCATCCACTCTTCTTTACGTTCAGCTCGAGCATCATCATGTTTTATTATTTGTTTTGTGTTTTGACCTTTCGGCAGCAAGATACCTTTCGGCGGCAACATCATTAGATTTGCCACCTTAAGATTTCTGCAATGTTAGGACTGTGTTGTGAACCAACTTCTTGTGCATCAGCAACTGCTGAAGATTCTTCTTATTGCATAACTACCATGAGAGTTAGATACATTTCTTGCCTTCTTTGGCTGCTATAGTTGGCTCATATCTCTTCAACGTTTTCATTTTTAATAGTTCTATTAGCATCTGTCTTAGGTGCTTCATATTTCGTCAATGCACTTGTTTATAATTGGCTTCACCTTGCTTTGCTGGAAATTCAATGTGCTGGTTGTTCACCTGCCCCAACCTTGTTAGGCAGCAGTTCTGCTAAAACAAGTTTTCCATTTAAAATGTTTTTTCATTGGGTATTCAGAGTGATACTTTGGATTTTATAGAGCAGTTGAACTCATTTTTTCATTTTCTATAAAATTGTCTTCATTGTCAGGTTTCATTTATGAATTTAGATTGCATGCCACACTAATCCTTATAATGTGGCAACTCTGCAGTTTTTGTTTTATCTGCCTTTTTGATGCATTCTATAGTGTTATCTTGACTCCACCGTAGCCTCATATACTCTGTTTTCATCTTAGCCTAATTTATTGACTGCAATTTGGCCCATAATAGCTCAAATGCACACAATATTTGCTATATTGTCTGTCATGCTTTTCCTTTTCAATGGATGGATCTATTGTTGGCTCATGCTTCTTGTGACAAATGTATAATTTATATCACTACCTTTGTTAAGAGAGGTGCATGGTTGATGATCATGGTTATGATTGGTAGGTTTGCATATTTAGGACTTTATGTGCATCCATTTGTGTGGTGTCTTACTTGGGGTGTGAGTCTATCCCATCTATTGGATTTGGTTTATTTGCCCCCACAAGACTTCACAAGGTTTTAAATAGTTGTACCAAATCCTGTATCATTTTCTATTGAAATAGTATGGTATTGGTACAGTAGCAGTATCAAATGCATGTACCAAATCGATCAGTATGCATTGGTATGGCCTGTATGTGGTGATATGGCTGTTTCGATATCCTGGGTGCTGTTTTTGCATGGGAATGGTATGGTACTTGTCATACTGTCCTGTTTGGTGGTTTTGAACCATGACTCCAACTCTTGCTCTTGAAGTTGCACAAAGTTACTTTGCATATTTAGACTCTTCTGGTCTATATATACTGCAATCATGTGGATGGTGACTGCAGCACTTGTTTTACATGCTTTCCTTCCTGGTTGATTCCTAAAGGATAAACAAAATCTATTTCTTTGTGGCCCGTCAGATCCTTTTTCTATGGCTCCTCCAAAGGCTCTTGAGACAATTGGAAAAGCCTTGCATGCTCAATATGAACGATGGCAACCTCGGGTAAGGCATTTTGGATCTTATGGTATATTTTATCTTATTATCATATTATTAGCTCTTTTATGCAGTTAAGCTGTCAATGTATAACAGGCTCGTTACAAACTTCAACTTGATCCTACCGTGGAGGAGGTGAAGAAGCTTTGTACTACCTGCCGCAAATATGCTAGGTCAGAAAGAGTCCTCTTTCACTATAATGGACATGGAGTACCAAGGCCTACACCTAATGGTGAAATTTGGGTTTTAATAAGGTCTTTATCTCTGATTTTAATGAGTTATTTTGTAGGTGTTTTATTATGCTAGGCTAACTTTTTTTTGGGGTTTGAGCTGTGTTACAGAGTTATACGCAGTATATTCCATTGCCCATCGTTGACCTAGATTCTTGGCTGAAAACACCATCAATATATGTTTTTGATTGCTCAGCTGCAGGAATGATTGTCGGTGCTTTTATAGAGGTTTGTTTTACTAACAACTATCTCAAATGGTTTTATATATCTACACACACACACACACACACACACACATACATATACATATATATTTATACATACATACATATACATATATACACACATATATACGTACATATACATACATACATACATATATATACGTACGTACGTGTGTGTGTGTGTATGTATATAGGTATACATATATGTATATAGGTATACATATATGTATATAGGTATACATACATGTATACATATATGTATATAGGTATACATACATACATATATATATATATATATATATATGTATATCTATATGTATACATACATACATATATGTATACATATATATACATATATACACATATGTATACATATATATACATATATACACATATATATACATATATATACATATATATACATATATAC
>KE505048.1:581532-605714 GCA_000441515.1 Elaeis oleifera | reverse complement strand
TGTGTGTGTGTGTGTATATATATATATATTTGTTGAAGACTATATTGCATTTTTTTCATGATAAAACATTCCTTTTTTTTTTTACATGGTAACTTGTGATGTCATATTTTTTTAGCACCAAGATTGGAACTCTTCTGGTGCCTCTGCTTCATCAAAGGACTGTATTCTGCTTGCTGCCTGTGAAGCACATGAGACTCTTCCACAGAGTGCCGAATTTCCTGCTGACGTGTTTACATCCTGTCTAACTACACCTATTAAATGGCATTACGTTGGTTAGTCTCTTCTTATGCTTAACTCAATTGTTGTGCTCCATGTTCTCTATGCATGCGAACCTTTCCGTTAGTGGGTGCTCTTTGGTAGGGTTCAACAGGATTTTGCTTTTTCTATTTTCTCATGTCATGTTGTTATCACCATGTTCTATTTTCTGAAGTGTTGATTATGTTGTTATCACCATAAATGAAGCTTCTTTGTAGCATATTCCATGTCTTTACTTAGTTACTGAACCCTTACTTTTGGTTATTAGAAGCCCACTTTGCAGTCAAACTTGATCTACTGCGTGACAGATGTTGAGCACATGATTAGATCAACATGTTCTGCATTTCATAATTCTTGAACCACTGCCTTCTGTAATTATGTTTTATTTATTACTCAGGTTTTGTTCTCGTTCATTACTTCGTGATTCCCTTGATCACTCTCTCATAGACCAGATTCCTGGCCGCCAAAATGACCGAAAAACACTTCTAGGGGAGCTGAACTGGATTTTCACTGCTGTCACTGATACAATTGCATGGAATGTACTGCCTCATGGTATTAGATAATTTGATTATCGCTTTTCTATTTTCTACATAATTTTTGAAGGAGCGCAATGCTGATACGTAAATTGACGTTGTGCAGATCTTTTCCAGCGGTTATTTAGGCAAGATCTGCTAGTTGCTAGTCTCTTTCGGAACTTTTACTTGCTGAGCGAATAATGCGAGCCGCAAATTGTTCTCCAATTTCATATCCATTGTTACCATCGACTCATCAGCATCATATGTGGTAGCCATATGGAGTTATTATCGCTGTATAATTATATATTTAGTCTTTATTTTCTTTCCTTATTAGAGTTTGGACATTTCAGGGATTCATGGGATATGGCTGCTGAGATTTGTTTATCCAAACTTCCGCAATTAATTGCTAATCCGAATTCGGAGTTTCAGGTTTTGTTATCTTAGATCCATTGATCATTGTCTACTGTTTGCCTTTCTAGTATGATCATTAAATGCTAAAGTCTTTTCTTGTTTTATTGTTGTTATAATGTTTGCTAATGTTCCTTATTTCTGTAAATCAGCCTAGCCCATTTTCACAGAACAATTGACGGCTTTTGAAGTGTGGCTTGATCATGGCTCTGAACACAAGAAGCCACCCGAGCAGTTGCCTATAGTTCTTCAGGTAAGCCACTTAGTTTCTTTATTTGGTAGATATGCAAAAATTGCTTTCTTAATGTGATAATTTTCATTGTAATCAGTTTTGGATACTGCTATTCTACTCTCAAATGGTTGTTAACGTGTTATTGTTCATGGTATCACTGATCAAATATGGCAGTAAGCTATCTTAAATTTGTATTTTGAGCCAAGGTTACTCCTCAAAAAGAGTGCTATGGAATTTTGCACAATGAGGTGAGTGTTTAAGCGTCTGTGCTCTATTCTCATTAGGCAATGTCAGGTAATACATAGAATTTTATAGGAACTTCAGGGGAATATAATACATAGGGCATTAGACAAAGTTGTACATGTTTTATTCCTTTGCTCAATATGATAGGCTTCTCTATTTCACTTTCTCTTAAACATGCAATGGATATGAACCATGCTCGTGCCAAAGCAAGATGGATCACCTTTACATAATCTAATAGATTTTGTGATGGTGAAAGAGTCTTGTTTTAAGGTAGCGCTATAGCAATAGTATAGTTACTAAGCAGACCATACGACTATATAACCGCCAACTTTTAAACCAATGTAATATTTCGATGAAAAGCCGGGACTGTAAGTGAGCTGAGATGGTATTGTAAGGTTGATAATTTAATGTAGAGCGGAAAATGTTGTGCATGTGAGCTGAGATGATATTATAAGAAGCTGCACTAGTTTGAAAATATGGAAGAGGCAAGTGTCAGTAAAGGCAACTAGGTAGTAGGTTGGTGCGTGATCTAGGTGGATTTGTCAGAGTCTCAAGCTGTTATTCTAATTACTAGGATGACTTCTAGAATTATGAAATTGATAATATGGAATCGCAGATTAATGTGTTTTGATGATTTATATTGGCAGTGGGATTTAGTGGTTGACAAAGTCAGCTGGAAAGTAAGTAAACTGGATTGTAGAGTCAGTTAATGTCAATATAAATCAGTATATGTGTTGTGAAGTATTAGTGCTACATTATAATCCCATGATTCCAAGTATTTACATGTATTCTTTGCTTAACTGAGATGCCATTGGTAGCAGAAAAGGTTGATTATCTGGAAAATTGCATAGAAAATTGAAGAGGGCTGATGCATTTTTAGGTGAAGTATATAGCTGGAAGTAGTGAGGAACTTGATGGTGCAATAGAAGCTTGCTGGTCATACAATTTAATAAGAAATGCTTCATTAGTGGTGAATCAAAACTAGGGGTTGAGACTAGAGCATGGGCAAAAAAGACCCTGTAAAGGAGGGATGGTGTAATCACCTGGAAATCAGCATGAAAACCATCATAGAATGACACTAGGATGATCCAAAAATGCATGAATCATTGGAAAGGTTAAGGACATGAAATGATTATAGAATCCACAGAAAGGGAAAAGGATCATAAGTAGATAGTTGATAAAAGTGCAATTTGACTGTATTCTGGTAGTCATTGTGAAAATGAGCCTTAGCATATGAATTGTTGAACTTACAGGAGCCTAGAGGAGAGCTCAAGAAATTTTAGAATGAGGAGTGAAGTTCCACAACTAGTACATTAGGTGGGTTGAAGAAGCAAGAACGTAGGACAAAAAAATCCAAAACGACAAGCAGTGAACCATATAAGTGAAACTTACCTTAGAAATATGGAGGCAACTTAAGGAGTCACAAGGAGTCTAAGTTCTGCATGGACCTATAAAATAAGGTTTAAATCCCATGGGATGGAGCTGTCCCGATTTTTCATGGAACAGGACGCGCTACCGTCCCACTCCATCTCGACACTTGGGATAGAGGATGTCCCAAGATATTCGATCGGAACGCTGGAACGCTAGTGGGATGGCCTTGTCCTGACACATGGGATGGTACCCCATTTCGATGTCCTGTAGGACGTCCCGTTGGGACTTGAATCATTGCTACAAAGTACGACAAACCATAAGTATGGTGATATATTGTAAGAATAATAAATAAAATGGTGATATTGGAATTGTTGTGCACTAAGGGGCTGTTTGTTGCAGAGCAAAAAGTGGGGAATAAGGAATAGCTATTCGGCTGCTATAGGTGGTATAGGATTTATTCCACAGGATAAGGTATTTATGGTGTTTGGTTTAAGGAATAGGTTTTAAGGGATATTCTGTCATGAGGTTGTTTGTTGGTGGAATAATTGAAGTGGATAGGTGGAATTTGTATGCTTTGGATAAAATTGCCCATCTAGCAAAATTTTAAATGGCCGAGTATGGAAGTTTTATCTCATGGAAATATGAACAATTAGCATATGGCCCACCTTCTTGCCCACCCCTTCCTAACCATGGACAACCATGTGCTACCTCCGACTGAAGTAGTGATAGTTGTTTTAAATTCTATTGAGCACAAAATTGTCATTTCATTTTGTGGGCAAAAGGTTAAGTATGCATGTATGATTGCCACCCCCCCCCCCCCAACTCGGCATTTCCATACCCTGGCCCTAGGCTTGATTTATGCTATGTGTTTTACTTCTAGCTGCAAAATTGGTCTTCTTCTAGTTCCTATAAAATGTCTAGGTAATGAGGATCAATTCCATCATATTTTGCAAAGGCCCTTACCATCCCCTCCCTCTTGCCCTATTGCTAGCCTTGGGCAAATTAATTTGTGTACATCCGTACATTCTTATGATCGTTGCCATATATATGTACATATATATTTTATATATGAATATTATCCAATGCCGACATCATTTGAACTAGCCAAAAAATGTTTGGCAACCACAATTGTGCATGATACCACTAAGGATTTAAAAGAAATAAACAAGAGTCAATTCACCCGGGAATTCACAATGCAGATCTAGCAGACAGTGCACAGTACTATTCCTATATGGGGTGCATCCACAAGTCACCAAATACATATCCATTACTACATAAAGCAAAATATCATCCAAGAATCTGAGAAAGGAGAAGGATCACACAAGCCAGAAGGATGCGATGCTTTAAATTGGCGCAAATCCAATCACTTAGATTTGAGATGAAATGCAATTCCTCATTGGGAGCAAATGGTATTGAGTGGAGGAAAGGGTATTATAAGAAGCAACGAGGTTATATCACTAATTTTGAAAGAATGAAGTCACAGTGTCAGCTGCCAACATATGTCTGTCTATTCTCTAGTTTACCTAAGACAATAGTACTCATTTGGAGAATGTCTAGTGCCCAAGTCACTGAATGGGTAAGTTGCCAATCCCTAAAACGGATGTACTTTTCTCTACTGGGTTGTGGCTGTAGTAGGTATTTTACCAGAGCTTTCTCTCCATGTACCCTTCTATGATTTCTTGTTGAATCATGTACTTGGGGGGACAATGTAATGACTAACCGGAGGGATAGCTGGATGTAGTTCACAGTGATCTGTGGGATGTGATGTGGCTGAAGGCTCCTTTACAGGTGTGTAGGACTCACTGTGCGAACCATGAATGTGTGATAAGCTCAGGTGGCCTCTTTGAGTGCCGGATATTTTGTATACAAAGCATGTGACCAGCCAGTGGCCTCTTTGAATGCCGGATACTTCATATACAAAGCATGTGACTAGCCAATAAATTGGCTTTGACACTCTGGCCATGTTGCATGTATACCTAGAACATGGCCATCAAAGACCACATCAGTATCTTCTATGCCCCATAGCCACTGGGCTCGTTTGGACCTTGCCACAAATGATGCAAGTAATCATGCAATAGATTAAAGAAAACAACAACATAGAAATAAAGGCAATACAGTTCCAAAGGACATGTCTTAATCCGTGACCTTCCGTCCCATAGGTCTCTTGTTATCCTCTTGTTTGCTTGCCCGTACTTACTGTGCTTATGCTTAATATCACCACCATCATCACTGAGAGGGATAGGTTGAACCTCACATCAAAGTACCTATTATTGCCTTGGTGCCATTGAATAAATTTATGCCGGACATGATAAGCCATGACATTGTCACGCTGGGTCCTCAACTTATATGGTGCAGTTGTCTGAAGTATCTTGAACCAGATCTTCAAGATACGGAATTACTCGATTGCATTTTATATCCGTGCATGGTGGTGGTTGAATTGTTCCGGATTTCGGTGCTGCCATTTCCTAATTACTTGGTACTTGCTAGTGTGGTACAGAATGTTATGATATGGAGCTATGAACCTATCTGTATTTGCGTAACCTGTGTCGGTCGGTAGTATTTTCCTACATGCATAAGTGAACATAACGTGTTCGAAGAAGATTTCACACAAACATACACACACACATATCATTGGTACGTCAAGTGGGGAAAGCTGAAGCAGCTTACCTTCAAGTATTGTAAACTTCCATCTGTGAGGACCTAACGTAAGACCCGCATGTCAGTGGCTGATTCCTTGTACCCCGTAGCGATGTACATGAATGTGTGATCAAATAACATGCTGCCATCACATTGTGTGATATCCACACCTTGTTGCGATATCGAGCTTGTTTCTCTTGCTTCACTTGACTACACTTGCTTTTTGCCTCTATGATATTCATATGCATACTAAGAAACTATCTGCAAACTGAACTTTAATTATTACTCATTCTTTTTTTTTTAAAAAAAAACTTAGAGAGAAAAGGAGAGTCATTACTTAAAAGGAGAATTATTACTAAATTTATTTATTCTTTAAGATAGAGGCAGCTCCATTTTTGAATTTATGTATACATATACCATAAATACATATGTAATGATTTGCTCATGACTCTATGATGTAAACTTATCTAGTAATCTTTCTAATATTTGCCAATCGACAGGGTTGCTATCTACATGCATTGATAAAAATTAGATACACAGTTCAACAGGTCCTCTTTATTTTTTTATTTTTGTGGAAGGGCCCATCTCCGGTATCTTATTTATGTTGTTACGGATTAAGTTGGACTCATATACGGATCCAAATATTTGTGTTTTCTTTTGGATATTTTTTCTAGTAAATGCTAATTGAGCGGATTAATATCCATGTGGACAGTGTTAGCTACATGAACTAGTTCCCAAGATTGAATTTTGGTGGTATGTTTATTCTGTCTCTATTCATATTGAATTTTAATATAAAAGGAGCCTGCCAGCCGTTGTTTCAGTCATATGGGCAGTTAAGTCTTTGCATGATTTTCTTGCAGTAATTTATAACATTCTAACTGATGTATGACCGACAATCATGGATGAATTTCTAAAGAATCGATTGTTGGTAACATATAAAATTTCTAGAATTTGTTTGGATGGTCCTAACTGCATGATTGCGCATTAAATATGGACATCATGGTTGCAGATATTTGTTCAGTATTATTATATAATTAATGACTTTCGTTAGAACTTTGCTTGGCCTGAGCAAACTTCATTGGAACCTAGTTCATCGCCCTGCTGTAGTAGTTGAAAATGCGCATATGGTTTCCTGTTGAACTGTAGAACTTTGTTTTGCTTTGCCAGTTCTCTCTTTCAGTTAGTGTTCAATTTGTGCTTGGATGTTTAGGGGCTCCTCTTTCAGAGTTATATTTAAGAATCTTTCTAACAATGATTTTTAAACTAACCCTAAATGGTTGAACTAGTGATTCTTGATTTTGATTGGAGATAACATGTATATTTTGACAGCTCAGATATCTAAATTTGTGTACCAATAATTTTACCGCAGCCTGTTTCTCTTTCTTGTTTGCTGATGACATATATTATTGTAGGTTTTACTAAGCCAATCTCATCGATTTCGTGCATTGGTGCTTCTAGGAAGATTCCTTGATATGGGACCTTGGGCTGTGGATTTGGTATTTTGTTGATCACTGTATTTAACCTTTCATTTATTTCCATCTGTATACTGTTGGAACACTTATTTATTCTGCTTTTGTGTTTCAAGCTTCACGTTTTGTGTCTTTTAGGCCTTATCCGTTGGGATCTTTCCTTATGTGCTCAAACTATTACAAACAACTGCAATGGAATTGCGCCAAATTCTAGTGTTTATATGGACCAAGATACTTGCTCTTGATAAGGTAGTTCAGTCTCTTCCTTGACTTAAGTTGTACACTGTCTACATTGCTTCTGTACATTTAACATTCGGGAGAAATAGTTTCTATGGTTTTAAGTCACTTAATAGCCAACCATAAGTCAAACAAGCTGTTGGTTTTGGCAATTTTCAGATATTTTTTGGTGTTTCTCATCTCTGTGGAATGCGACAAATTTAACCCTTTTTTTTTTGTTGGGTGGGGGGGGGGGTGGTGTACATTAGTCTTGTCAGGTTGATCTGGTGAAAGATGGGGGCCATGTATATTTCATCAAGTTTCTTAACAGCAAGGATGCATTCCCAGAACAGCGTGCAATGGCTGCTTTCGTTTAGCAGTTATTGTGGATGGACACAGGCGGGGACAGGAAGCATGTATGCATGTTAACTTAATACATATATGCTTGGAACATCTCCAACCAGCGAGTCCACATGATACACAGACAGAGCCTTTACTTCTTCAGTGGCTTTGTCTCTGCCTTGGAAAGCTCTGGGAGGATTTTCCAGAAGCACAGATAGTGGGTCTACGAGCAGATGCACCTGCAACAATTACACCTTTGTTGTCAGAGCCTCAGCCTGAGGTAGGATTTTCCTTTGCTTTCCAAGTGGTCAATCTAGACTATCATGTTTCACATCTGTATTTCATCTCCTGTCAGGTGAGATCTGCGGCTGTTTTTGCTCTGGGCACTCTTCTTGATGTTGGATCTGTCTCATATAGAGATGGACATGGAGGTGATGAGGATTGTGATGATGATGAAAAATTAAGGCAGAGCTAAATATTGTCAAAAACCTTCTACAAGTTGTTGGTGATGGAAGTCCACTTGTCAGGGCTGAGGTTGCTGTAGGTAGTGTAAATTTTCCTAAAAATTCTGCGGATATATTATCGAAAATATTACTTGCCTCTCGAAGCTGTCGTTTTATTTTATCTGTGTATTTGATAGTGCATGGTTAGCAAAAAAAATATGAGATAGCATCACCTGTTTGCACTGTAACAAAGTTGATTGGCGGTCTGCTATGCTTTTGTATGGTAAGGAAGAAAATTCTATACTATTTTTGATAGCAAAGAACATTTTACTTTCATAAATTGTAAGTTTGCACTTGAAAGTTTATGAAGTCCACTGGATATTTTAAATATTATTCGTTAATGTTGACTTTGTTGCCGCAAAAACCAGTTTTCCATTTGGGATGTCTATTTGCTCCACGGACCTGAATTATTGTAAAATTGCTCCATAAGTCGTTAAGTCAATAAAAAATAATCAAAGTTTTTGTGGAGGAAAAGAGCATACTATATCCAACTTAGCACAAAAGTGATCAAGTCAAAAGCCTTTATAATGCAAATGACTACTAACCATCCCGTCTGACAGTATAATCCACATATTTGTTAGGATTTCAACTAGAGCTTTTGATAATAAATTAGGCCTTGACTTGAGATATCCTGAAATTAACATCTGATTTCATATAATTTTGCTTATGTTCATTATCATTGTCCTTGTATTCTCAGAGATCCGATGTACAAGCTTCTTTAAGGATGAGTTCTAACTTTCTTGCATGTGACAATGAAAATTTAGCTTTTGTTCAATATCATGGCTCAAGCACCAGGTAGGGTCGGTTGAGGGCCGGAAACAGGTCAAATATGTGTTGGATACTGTATATCCATGTTGCTGTATCCATTTTCTCAGTGGATACAAACAGGGTTGTGAGTATCAATTAGGCTTCCAAATATATATCCATAGGTTGCCCTAAACAAATACAGGTGTGTATCAGATATCTGTAAAATTTATATATATTTGAAAGTTGTCATATGTATTTGACATGAATGATACCCATTTTTATATAAAGAAACATGAATGTCAATCTGATAGATGTATGTAGATGAATGGACATAACAGATATGACGGGATAAATCAATAATATCATTTTCAGAAGTTTGTCCTTAAAAAAACAATATAGCACTTGTTAGATAACTGTATATGTAATCAAAATATTATCAGGATAGAAAGAACCATCTTTTTGATGTGTTGATGTCCATTTCCGTATTTGTATCACTAGAGAATGTCTGGTTATGCTTTGTATGTATAGATATTTTATCTGTCACCCTATTAGTTTTGGAAAGTGAGTTTATATTCCTGTAAACTGGTTTAACTTATCCTATTAAAGACATACCACTTTTTGGGCTCTAGGTGTTCATGCAGCATGCTTTGATCAGTTTGTTTCATTGTGATTTGTGATTAAGATTGTTATGTTGTTTGGCAGCTCTTGCCCGCTTTGCCTTCGGCCATAACAAGCATCTGAAGTCAATTGCTGCTGAATACTGGAAGCCTCAATCTAATTATTATTGGGCTCATTTCCATCTTTGGCTAACATTAACAGTCCAGGTAGTGGCTATGCTAACCCAAGCCAGTATGCAGGAAGTGCCCTTCCTGCCATATTGGCCCCGTACTGAGAATTGGCAGTGACAGCACAAGTGCTGCTCGAGATGGAAGGATATGCACAAGTAGTCCTCTTGCATCTACAGGGATAATGCATGGTTCCCCACTATCAGATGATTCTTCTCAGCATTCTGATTCTGGCATAGTTATAAAGAAATTCTAGTAATGGGGTCATCAGCTATCCTAGGTCGAGGCCTCTTGACAATGCAATGTATTCACAGATTATTTTAGCCATGTCTACTATGGCCAAAGATCCATCTCCTCGAATTGCAAGCCTTGGTCGAAGAACTCTTTCTATTATTGGTATTGAACAAGTGGTTACGAGGCAATCAAGATTTAGTGGTGGTGGCATACATCAAGTGAATTGCTCTGCATCAACTGCATCTCCAAATCTTGCTGGATTGGCACGCTCTTCTTCATGGTTTGACATGAATGCCGGTAATCTTCAGTTTTTATTGTTCATCATTTTATTTAAATGTTATCATTTATCATCTAGCATCCTTTAATAATTTGTAGAAATCATTGCAAAAATTCAATTTTTGCACTGCTAATTATATCATTGTGTTAAGCAGGTCATTTGCCAATGACATTTAGAACACCTCCAGTTAGCCCTCCACGGAATAATTACCTCACAGGATTGCGACGTGTGTGTTCCCTAGAATTCAGGCCTCACCAATTAAATTCCCCAGATACTGGACTAGCTGATCCGCTTTTAGGTTCTGATGGATCTTCCGGGAGTTCTGAACGCAGCTTACTTCCACAATCAACCATTTACAACTGGAGCTGCGGTCATTTTCAAGGCCACTTCTTACCGCTTCTGATGACAATGAGGAAATTATGGCTAGAAGAGAGGAAAGGGAAGAATAGCCCTGGATCGCATAGCCAAATGCCAGCATTCTTGTAAGTGGAATGATGATTATACTATTTGATTTCTATGTCTTCGGATTTTTTTATTCCATTGTTAGGTCATGTAGCTGCCGCCTTTGTTTTTCATGTAGATGAACATGATTTTTTTTATCTGTAACTTGCAGCTGTAAGCAAACTTAATAATCAAATTGCTAGTTGGGATACAAAGTTTGAAATGGGTACAAAGGCCACATTGCTGCTACCCTTTTATCCTATTGTAGTTGCTGCAGATGAGAATGAACGTATCAGGTAATTGAATGGTAAAATTTTGTTACTTTTATTTTCATATTTATCTCAATTTTAACAGCATGCTTCATCTATAATAGCAGGATACTATTTTGATGGATCTTAACCAATTGAGTACTTGTATGGCCGACCACAAATAAGTTGGGCAAAGTCTTGATGGTTTGCTGTACTGCCCGTACCGGATGGTATGGGTATACGGTACGGAGCATACCAATACCATACTGGTATGCCGAACTGTCCTGTACCAATATAGGCATATCGTACTGTATCGCATAACGACACTAGTGGAATTTCACTAGTATGGGGTCCGGTACCGAGATGGCGAACCTTGGCTTGATAATTCTTCCCTTTCCCTAGTATTCCATTGCCATGAATTTTTGAATACCATCAAACTTTGCCATGGAAATTGGTTGTGCAAATATAATCACAAATGTAAAGCCTAAGGGTGTTTGGCAATCGCTTTTATTTCTTGTTTTCTACTTTTAAAAGAAAAAGCATAGATCGAGACAAAAAAATATGTTTGATGCTAATGTGATGCCAATGTTTTCTATTTTAAAAAGTCATTTTCACTATTTATAGAAAACTAAAGTAAGAAATTCTTACTTTCAGTATGTTTTAGAATAAAAAACTCATGTTGTTATACTACCACCGACACTGCCCCCCCATCATCAATGTATTTTTTGCCACCACCACTGCCACTGCCTGCTCCACCACAATACCGCTGCCATTGTTGTTATTACCTTTGCCACACTATTGCTGCCGCTACCATTGTTATTGCTGTTGCTACAAACACCACCCCTGTTGCTGCTGCCACCCCTCACCACACCGCCATTGCTCCTGCCATCAACACCACCCCCATTGCTGATACCACCCCTGTCACCAACACCACCGCTATCGCTGCCGCACCCGCTACGCTTATGTTTTTAAAAATAATTGTCAATACAAGACATTTATATTTTAAAAATCTAGAAAAATTAGAAGTAAACTTTCTATTTTTATTTCTGAAAACTGCAAAATGAAGGTGATGCCAAATGTCAGCAAAGTTTATCAAGTGATTACTTGGCGTATACTGTATGCACTCTGTCATCATGCTGGTGGAAATTTTCATAGAAATGCGAATAATCTTATTCTTTTGTTTGATGCAATCTAGATCATTAGTCCATGCTCAAAATTCTAAAGTAGCTGGTGCAAGCTTGCTTGCTTGTGATGCTTTGAGAATACCACATGGATAAGTCATAAAAGTTAGGTATCTATCACTATTTATTAAATACTCCTTTTGGATTACATGTTCACTGGAGTAACAATTGTATAAAACTTATTCAATATCATAGTATATAATTTCATCTTTAGCTAATACTATGTAATAAGTTGTGCCTAGCTATTTTTGAAATCTCATCATGTCAAATTTATTTATCTATTAATTTATTTTGTACGTGTGTTCTGAACTTGTTAAGTTGAACCAAACCTGACTGGTGTCCGGGTGATAGGTGCATAGTCCAACCATTGGTTGACCTCCTCGACTCTGATAACTTGACGGAACCATGCCAAAGTCAGATTTGGGGATCAATTTCCCGTCTTTGTTTTCCAGTTTCCATTAGTCTGACTTATGACTAGCTTGGAATCTCCCCTCTCATCGAGGCGCTTCGCTTAATTGACATTGGTCCCCCTTTTAGCCTTCTTTGCCTTCGCCATGGCCATTGCGATCAAGCACCCAATGACCGCCTTCCCCTCCTCCAATGTTGATCTTCCAAACAACCCTCTCCTCTCTGGCATCACATTACGATCGTCAAGGTCGTGCCCCTTAGCACATCTTCCTAACCACTCTAGTATCAAGCTGGCATTGCCATCGGGTCCTCTGAGAGATAAATCACCATTTCTTTGCGATGGAGCCAAGATAGGGTGTAGGGAATCATACCCCTTCCCACTAGTTGACCTGTGGGTCTTAAGTTTTGACCTTGATGGTTTGAAAGGTTAATCTGTTTAGGTCCACTAGTTTGAGTGGTTTTAAGCTATTTCCAGGCCATTGTGATCCCAACATGCAACACCGAGCTGGTGATATGTCGACCAGGTTGACTGGATGTCATAATGCTGCTTGTGAGGTAGATTGTCTATCCACGTTTTGTTTCCCTTTGGAAAAATAAAATGGCACTTTAGTATGAAAAGAGTGATTTTCGTATCTGTCATATGCAGCAAACTGTGGTTGCCCTTGGTCAAGCTTTGGTTTGTATCATGTTAAATAAATAGCAACTTTTGTTTCTTTTTCAGAAAAAAATACTATAGTAAATTATTTCTAATTGTAATGGTTTTTTGGGTTTGTATTAGAACTATCATGGTCTTTTAACAATAAAATCTGATCAATGGTGAGTTTTTGCTCTTATAACAGCTAGTTTTTGGAGAGATTATAAATGCATGTTCTGCTCTGAGGATTGAAATGATTGAGAATTGATTAAGATTGTTTTGTCACTACAACAAGGGTCACGGGAGCCACAGTCAGGCTTTGGTTGCAAGGTTGAAAGAAATGAGATCATGCACGTAATCAACAGATTCATTAAGCATTGTTTGTTTGAAGCCATTATGATGGAAGTTTTGAGGTTTCAGATTTAAACTAGTTGATTTTGGACATTTTCTGTACTCTGGTAGAGTGTGGAGCTATATTGGTCAGCTCTAGATGTTAACCACAGTATTTGGAATAGTGGCCAGGAAGTTGTCCTCTTCATAATGATTGTAATTATAGAAATCTTTTGATGTTCTTGGTTGTTTATGCTGATTGTTCTTTTGCTTCATATGCCAATGGAGGGCAGGCCTTGGCAAAACTGCAATGTTGCTTTATTGTAACCTGGGTGTTATGGGTTCAAAACACAAAAACAGCCTCTCTGCATGCAACTGACCCTTCCTAGACCCACAGTGGCAGGAGCGTTGTGTACTAGGACACTCTTTTATGCCAATAGCTGGCCTTGTTTGGTTGATTTTAGCAAGCTTGACAAAATTCTCACATCAGCGAATTCTCTACACAAACACAAAACAATTTATTAGCCTAGATGGAAGCCATAATAAGTTTCAAGATTGAAGACCGAGTTTATGAAGGTTAATTTATATTTCTTAGTTTTGCCCGGTCTTTAAGTTTGCATTTGTTTTATGATTAAACTCACAATGCCGCTGAATACTTGGAAGAGAGTATTTTGTGTTACTTTATAATATAGAGTTTCTCATGCTTCTAATTTCAAGATGTCGATTTACAGTATCTTTTTTGTATTGGTTGATTACACATTACAATTCTTCTAGTCTTTTCTAAAGCTTGACATATCATCTCCCAGGGTATGGAATTATGAGGAAGCTACACCTTTGAACAGTTTCGACAATCATGATTTATCTGATAGAGGAATTTCTAAGCTCTGCCTTGTGAATGAACTGGACGACAGCTTGCTCCTTGTTGCTTCAAGTAAGCTGTTTGTTGGTAAAACTAGTTTGCAACTGGTAGTGGTAGTTTATGTGTCCCGGACCCTTTGGTTTATCCATAAGCCCTCAACCCTCACTTAAGATTTGTAGTGATTGTGAACAAAATTTTAGGTCCTGGAAGGATCGAATACTTGGGCACATACCAGCATTGGACTTGTTTGATAGTTGTTTTGAATATGCATGTTGATTGCAGGTGATGGAAATGTTCGTGTGTGGAAAGATTATACTGTAAAAGGCAAACAAAAACTTGTAACGGCATTTTCTTCAGTTCAAGGCCATAAGGCTGGTGTTCGCAGTATGAATGCAGTTGTGGACTGGCAGCAGCAGTCTGGTTACTTGGTATTACTCCATTTTAGTCTTGTGTAATCTTACACTACTATGGTATCATAGTTTGTTGTGGGGTTCATATACAAGCATTTCCTTGTTGTAGTATGCTTCTGGTGAGGCATCTCCTATTATGCTTTGGGATCTGGACAAAGAGCAACTTGTCAGCTCGATTCCATCATCATCAGACTTCAGCATATCATCTTTGGTGAGCGTTTTTCCATCTCTACTAATACATATATAGATCAACTAATGAACCCTCCTCATGGAGATGTGCTGGTAAGAATGCGCATGTGTCAGAAGTGCGCCTGTGAGCTAATACTATATTCATTTGCCCGGGATTGTCTGTTCTAGTCAGCCTATGCAGATATGAATCCTTGGCATTCTAACTATTCTTCCCACTCCCTCATCAGTTTTTCCCTTGCTTTGCATTTTAATTGACTCAGTTTTTCTGTTCTTTTTTCCAGTCAGCTTCTCAAGTTCATGGTGGTCAGTTTGCAGCTGGTTTTCTGGACGGTTCTATCAGGATATTTGATATTCGTACTCCTGAGATGTGAGAATCCACATACTTTCTACACAATTCTGGATGTGATAAATTTGGTTACTTATTTCCTGAATAACTGAAGATTAAGCAAGTTGTTTTATTTCAATCTCCCTGTTCACCAGACATCTAAATTATTTATTAGTGAAGGTTATTCCAAATTTTCCTTGAACTACAATTATGCCTCCCAGAATTGTATCTGATTATTAGTCATGCCTGGTGTTACAGGCTTGTCTGTACAGCAAGGCCACATACTCAAAGAGTGGAAAAGGTTGTTGGGCTTGGCTTTCAACCTGGTCTTGATCCAGCCAAGGTAACAACATTCATCAACTAGCTTGTTTTATACTATTATCTTTGTTCAGATTAACAACTGTCTTGACCTTAGGAGTTTGAATGAGTAAATTATGATGCTAGACCCATTTCAAAAATATCCTTCTGCTCCAGTACTGGTCTACCAAAGAACTTTGGACAGAATGTAGTTTATTGTTGCTATCTTGCTTGTTCCAACTCTTGCTCCTGTTCTTGTGGTTTCCAAAAGCTATAATCTATAAGATTCAATCGTACACAGTGAGAAAGAGAAAAGAAGAGGGGCCAGAGTGCAGGAGATTAATTTGAACATAACTTTGGAAAAAAAAAAAACTTTTTTCAGTCACACGCAAACTAAGACTGGTGTTTTAGTCATCTGATGCATGCTCAAGTTATGCTTCAATTTAACTCAGCGGTAACAAATATACCATCAAGATTCCATATTCTTTAATAGGAGGCTGCTGCTGTTAGCAATCTCCTATAGAGAATGAAAAGGAAGAGGTTAGATGATGGAAAAGTTGGGAGTGATTTAAGCACATGGATGATTCCAGACATCATGGTTTGTTCTCTTGAGAAAATAGTTAATATGCCCCCTTATTAGAAGCTACATCACATGAAACATATTTTATATTTTTGCATGTATGGTGTCAGTCACATGACTTAATAATCGAATTAGGAAGTCAAGAATGACGAAAAATAGAAAAAAAATTGATGCTTCACATCTGGTTAAACATCGGATGATTGGTATTACCCAATTTATGTCCTTCCCCTTATCTTACGTTCATGTGAGTGAATCTTTTAGATTATTGGGCTTGCTTTTGAAAGTGAGCAGATGCAAGGGGTTGGAGGTTGCAACCTGGGTAATTGTTTGCATTTTTGTCTTTTGTTTTCCCTGGAGGTAGAGGGCAGGCTTTGGTGTAACGGTGTGAGGTTGCTCCATTGTGACCTGGATATTAGAGATTCAAACATGGATACAGCTTCTCTGCATGTCGGGTTAGGCTGTTTACATTTGACCCTAGACTACACAATGGCAGGAGTCTTGTGCGCTTCCTTGAGGTATTTGAGGAAGATGGATGATGTCATGCCAGCTTTTGAAAGTCCTACATTCCTTATCCAAGCTGGCAAAAGCAACAACTATTTTTTTAATCCTTTGTTCTCTATGTAGCGGTAGCAATGCATATCTGACACAGCCCCTCTCTTGTCCAACCTGGCCTGATTGCCACCGTATCTCTATTTATATCTGGTAATTTAAAATTTTGATTTTATATTTTGCATTTGAGATACAACTTGCCTTGCAAATTGTATCTTCCCTTGGTAGCATTTTATGTTGGTTGAGAATGGCAGTTTCCGTCTAACCTGTTCTGTAATTTATACTGATGCATAAATTGGAAAAGTCATGTATTTCAGTGCCTTAAATTATTATGCAATCCATTTTCCTTGAATACTGCTACTAATTACCTTGATAAAGATCTTGACTAATCCTTTTTATGCATTTTTATAGCATCTCATATCTCTTTGGGTGCTTTTATGTGCCAAAGGTAGCATAATGTATGGTTGCATCTTTAATCTATTTGGATGCAGATTGTCAGTGCATCTCAAGCTGGGGACATCCAGTTTTTGGATATAAGAAATCAGACTCAGGCATATCTCACCATTGATGCCCATAGGGGCTCTCTTACAGCCTTGGCCGTTCATCGCCATGCTCCAGTTGTTGCAAGTGGCTCAGCCAAGCAGATCGTGAAAGTCTTCAGCCTTGAAGGAGAGCAGCTGAGCATCATCAGATATTACCCGACTTTCATGGCTCAGAGAATAGGATCTGTCAACTGCCTCACTTTCCATCCTTACAGAGTACTCCTTGCAGCCGGTGCTGCTGATGCCTGCATATCCATCTATGCAGATGACAGCTACCAAGCAAGATAACTTGCAATCAGTGAGTTCCATTATGGGCAAGAAAAGAATGTCCACATCTTACCCGAGCAACATGCCTGTTGTTACATTCAGGCTAGTGGGCTGATCTCTCGCTGAAGCTATTGGCATTGTCACCGGTTGAATATGTATACACCTCTGGCCTGCATGTGAAATTTGTATGTTATAATATTCATTAGCCTCCTGCAGAAGGTCTCAGTTAATCCCGTTTGTATTTACCCTTGGAGGCTCTTACAAATAATTTTGATACCTAGGTAAAGATGTAAATAGTTTCTGTTATTTCAATGCTTTCTAGCTGTTTTCTTCCCCCCTTTGTTCAATTTGTAAAAGCGCCAGACTCTTCATATTATAAATTAAATAGGGTTGGGCTCTTTCTGTGCAAGGGGTGTTGTTGTATTTAAACAATCCTTGTCTTCTAAGTGCCTTTTCTTGCAGATCTCTAATTTTGATGTCCTTAATGATTTTCCTTGCTAGGATATTGCTTAATGTTTGCTTCAAACTTTTTGAATAGCATGTGGTTGATGGTGGCAGGGATGATAATTTCGATATGGGCTTGTTAATCAAAGTGTAGTTCAATTTCTTAGCATTGCTTGTAAATATTGTCTTTATGATTTCAAGTGAAATTCTGGTGGAGGTGCGCAATTATTATATCTCTACTTTTTTTAGAGAAATTCTTCATGGCTTGAATGTATTCAAATTTATGAGACATTCATTATTCCCCCTTTTAAACCGTACATCCTTATCAATTAGGCCTGCACAAAGATTTATTTTGCTCCTTGGCTGTTTTGGGGTTTCTTTGCAAAAATATCGATCCATATTATCTTAATTAAATCTACATCAATGTAAAGGCAGCTTCTCTGGAAAGAGGACATGCCAACATGGATATGATGACTTCATAGTTCTTATCTGTATTCCAGTCTCCAATTCATGGAAGGTGGCAAATTCTAAATAGTGTCATCGAAGCGAAGTTTGTACACAGAAAAATGATGTGCGAGGTTGATGGTTTAAGAAGAACGTGGATGTGTGAGAGCTTTATTTTGATTTATAAAAAGTGCATTGCAGGATAAAGCATGGATCGCTACTGCATTCGGAGAAAATGGTGAAGCCACTGACACTGTTTGATGTGGTTGGTTTGCTTCATGCTGTTAGGTAAATCTGGATTAATCGTGAAGCTGCATCATGACGTTAGATATTCAATATTAGAGGTAATGTTTTGTGATGATGTATAGTTCGTGGTATTGCTTGTGCTTGAGCCAGAGTAGCTATTGAGCATCCTGAAACAAATCTACAATGATAGCGGGTTTCTGTTGTTTTGCCGGTGGCGAGTTGTTCACCTGGGAACCCCATACCAGGGTACTTCCGATATAAACTTTGGTGGTGGCGTATTGAATGAAAAGACTTGGGGTGGTGCGGCTTTTGTCATCAGAGATCACGTCCAGAGGGTTTTGGCGGCCGAGGGGAAGGGGCTCTTCAACACTAGTGTGCCTATTGCAGAGCTAATGGGTGCATGAGAAGGATTGACTTATCCACTTTTTCAGTTGGGAGCCTTTAGAGTCTAGATTGAGGCTCGCTCGTTGATGGTGGTTAGCTGGATCAGCAAACTGACCCAGTCTTTTTCAGATATTCACCCCTTACTCTTAGATATTTGGCATATATTGTGGTGCCTGACTAATTTAAGACATCTCAGATATAAAGAGAGGATAATGGACTGGCTACTTGGGTGTTCGGCAACTTAATCTTGATAATTGTCCTTTGGGGCTTCAAGATAAATTGTTCTCTGACTCGGATGTATTTACACTCAACAACCCAGAAAAAAGGGACTTGTACAAGAGAATTTTTGACAACATGAATTATGTGGTTTCTATTATATACTAGGGGGTAAAGAATATGACTTATTTGCTTGGTTGCAGATGGGCTATTTTCTGATGCATAGCTAAGCCATCAGTCACCGTGCATTGGCACTTTGGTAGTTATGTTGAAGGATTATAGGTTTTTTCTTTTTTTTGGAGAATATGGATTGTAGAATTCCTGTTAACCTCATATAATGTTGAAAATGGATTCTTTATAACCTCATGAACTTTAAATTCAGTATCAGTGCCCTGATTTAAGGTTTAAACTTCAAACCAGAGTTCATATATAAATGTTTAGTATAAACAGGTGGTGAATAAACCTTTCTCAGCTGTGATGTTAGCTTTGTTTCGTCTTGCCTATGTCGCATGCATAGCTTGTGGGAGGCCTTCGATGCAAAAAACTTGTACTGGGATAACAATGTCAGAATCAAATGTTGAAGTGTAGGCTGTAACTATCCATTCAGATTACAACTCCTTCGATGCCACAGATTATGATAGTCGCCCCCAATATTTGTAGTTACACCTTCCCCTTTGTCACAGGTGTCTCTCTCGCCTCACGAGGAGTCATCTAAGAACTAATGCTACAATGAGCTCAAGGATGAAGCAAGCCAAAACCTGAGTCTCCAACACCAAGCTTCAGGTATAATGACTCCTAATGCAAAAACTCATCTATGAACTTGAATATAAGAAATGTAGGTCCTCTTAGTAATCATGATTCTTTGGGCTTGTTTGGATAATCCAGTAGGATCGAACTGGATTTATTGATTTATAGATTGGGAAGTCCATTTGTGCATGGTCCATAGCAATCCAATACACTCCCAGCCAGGATTCCATATAAGAAAAGAGAGATCCATATAACCTTTTTCTATACAGGATATGACTTGGGTTGCGACTTGGAGAGGTCCATAGAAGACAACGGGCTGGGAGAGCCAACAAGCCTTTCCTGTAGGATGTGCCTGTAGAATTATCTAAACAAGTCCTAAAACTTAGAGCACTAGATGGAAGTTCAGAGACGGAGTGGCGAGGAGTACGGGGCGCAGAAGATGGACGAGAAAAAAGGGTACAGAGGTCCTAGGTTTAGCTTTTATAGGTTAAGGGTACGACGATCTAATTGATCCGGGTCCGGCCCGAGAAAGGCCTCCGGTCTTGCAATTACGACTCGAACCATGCACGGATATTCATAAACCGGACCAGATACGGTTTCCACTCCCCACCCACCCCTCACGTGGCTGGTAGACCGTCGGGCGTGACGCCGTCGCAGCAGCGACCGGAGGCCCTCTATGGTCTGACAAAAGCCATCCATTCCAACGCTTAGTTCTATGACAATTCCTTTCTAGTCTTGGGTTTATGTTTCATTCCCTTTTCATTGTTGTTACACAAGTTCCTATTCCTATTCATGGTCTGACTGGAATTTAAAGGTGGAACCCATCGTTATGGAGCTGCTTCATTTTTATCCTCTCTGAGAGTTTGATTTAATGAAGCTTTATCATGAGTATTTGGTGGCATTGTTTTTCCTCCGTTTCTCTTTCGCCCTCAGCATTTATTTTCTGAAGACCTCTCCTTCCTCCCAATCTGAAGACTCTCCTATGAAAATTCAATCATGGAAGAAATGCTGTTGATCTTGTTCATTTTCCAGAATGAAGTCTCTTTGTGGTACAATAGATGTATTGTGGACCACCATCTCGGCCTCGATTGATTTTATCCTTAGCACTAGAAGTTCGGATCTTGATAGATGCAACAGTAGCCTGGAGTCAGTCTCAGCCAACCTCAAGAAATTTTGCATGGAAGTTTCGACCAACTTGTCTACAAGACACTTATCTTACAGGCGATCGCTTGGGCCTCAATCGTAATCGAGATGTTTAGGGTTCGGACTTCGGACATTACCGAGGTGCATGGGCTCGGACCTTAGCTGTAATCGAGGTGTTTGGAGGTTGGTTATGATCGATTCGAGGAAGATTGATCATAAAAGGCAACTGTCCTGATTGGGAGAGAGTCGGCCACCTCCATGGCTATGGAAAGTTTGGATGAGGAAGAGAATCGCCAAGATCAAAGCACCTGTGATTGGAAACCAACTACTGGTTCTGCATCGAAAATGTAGAAATGATCGCCGCTAGTTTGATCTGTGCGTAATAATTGAAAATCGATTAGTTTCCTGGGTATGCATGACTCCTATTCCTGTATAAATAGAGAAGAGCGGGAACCCCCAAGGTAAGCTCTCGAGAATTCTCTCTTTCTCCTTGTTTCTCATCTCCTAACTTGAGTGCCAGAGAATTCTCGTAGAAAACACTCCGTCCTAGGCTTTTGTAGGTTCCGAGCCAGCTAGTAGAGATTGTCACCTTTGCACGACTTTACCACCTCGGCTGGAGAGCTCACTTTCAATTTCAGGCGTGGGATGTGGCAGCAATAGTTGGTGCTAGAGGAAGGATCCCCAAACTTTGTTTCAGAGTTTATCTTGAGAAGGAGAGACTTACCATGAGACCATGAAGAGGAGCATCAAACGCATCTCATCGTTTGAATGGAGTACGGGCAAACAACATCTTCCAGGAGGATGCAGCACCTGAACTGGTTTAGATGGATCCTCCCCACCGCAGGCACTGATAGTTTCCAACAAGCAGTACAGCAGCCTCGTCCAGCAGGTGTAATCCTTATCTACTATGGTGCAAGGGATTCAATAAACTACTGATCGATAGACTTATAGGTTCCCATTGTTGCCCCTACTGACTGATAGACTTGCCCATGGTTGCAAAGCCCGCCCAATTTTTCTTAGTGTGCTGACCCAATATCCCAATAATGAGCTAAGAGCCATAGCAAGAGATATAGCATTGGCTTCCGGCTTAGTAAGCTCGCAAATCCATTCCTTGGAAAGAGAAAGTCAGGTCTAGCTGATTCCTGAGTTGACCAATGATAGATAGGTAGGAATGGAAGGACCTAAACGAGCTAGGCTTCGTTAGTCAGTTCTCATTTATAAGCTATTCTTAATGCCGTTTGGGCTCCCATTGATCCTGCAACAGACGCCGCAAGAGAATGTTCAACGGCTACAATGACCTCAAAAGGCTATATATGATGTCGCATCTCAACTCACGAAGATTCCAGCCCAAATATCTATGGAATAGGTTGTTTTTGCCTCAACCTATTTTGAAAATTTTGCAATAGGATCAGGCTAGACTAGCAAATTGATCTTCACCACCATGTGACCTGATACTAGGAGCTAGTCGCCTCAGGCGATTGGCTAGCCCTATTTGAGGAAGATGCAAGTGCTTGCCGACTCCAAGGTCGGGGAGAGACTCTACCCAGGCAACCCTCTCCTCGCCGTCTTTATGTTTGGAATGACGAGGCGGAGAGGAGAGTCCAAGAGATGCAGCATCGAATCAACATGCTATAGAACCAGGCTCCATAACAACAAGGTATGGAGCTCGATTTCAATACTGAACCCCTTTTCATTCGAAGATTCTAGACAAGCATTGCTAGTACGGTTCAAGATACCACAATTAGAGCCGTACGATGGGACTACAGGTCCCATCGATCACTTGAAGATCTTTAAAGCTCTGATGCTCTTTCATAAGATAACTGATGCGATCTTTTGCCGAGTATTCCTGTTGACCTTGAGGAAGGCTATCTAGTATTTGTACTCAAGCTTTCAATCAGGCACGATCAATTCTTTGGTTAGCTCAGCCAATTATTTGTTATCCACTTTATTAGTAGTCACCAATAGCACTAAAACTCAGACTCCCTCATCAGTATCAAATAGAGAGAGAATGAACCTCTATGAGATTACATCAATCGCTTCAATGTTATGACTTTGGAAGTGCGAAATCTAGATCAGTCAGCAGCTATGATGGTACTTAAAGTTGGATTGCTCAAGAATGATCTCTTCTTCTCACTCGAAAAGAAGTATCCCAGAGGCTTCGTCGAAATATTGGAATGAGCAGAAAAGTATGTAAATGTAGAAGAGGCCTGGGATTGGCACGGAGAGATCCCTTACAGCGAGCCCTAGGCAAAAGGCAGCTAGAGAAGGAGAAAGGAACGCAAGTAGGAAGGCCAACATGGTGAGCGGAGGTTGTGCCGATCATGAACCCCACCTCGAAATGATCAAACCGGATCTCCACTCAAACGACGATGGGCTAGGTCCCCTCTTCGAAGGTTTGACAACTTCACTCTACTCAACACTCTTTGAGCATAGATTTTGATGGAGATAGAGCATCAAGGAGAACTCCCGAAGCCGAAGAAGATGATAACCCCACGCATGTAAGGAATATGAGAAAGTATTGCCGATATCATCAGGACCATAGTCATGATACTAAAAAATGTTGGTAGCTTAAGGAGGAGATTGAAACACTCATCTGACGGGGATGACTGCGGCGATATGTTGATAAACGACTGAATCATAAAGAACCCAGGGGCAACCACCTCAGCGTGAAGATCCGAAAGGGATAGGTCGGTGGTAGGAGTGATCCATACTATCTCTAGGGGGTAGCTTGGCAGTACCTCCTTTAGGCAGAGTCGAGCTCAAAAGAAGAGGAGGATTGAGGATAAAATCACTTTCTCCGAGGATGATCTAATGGGAATAAAATATCCGCATAATGATCCTATTGTCATGACTTTAGATGTTTCAAATTATGATGTACATCATGTTTTGATTAATAATGGAAGCTCTGCAGACATCTGTTGGGAAGTATGTCCCAAAAGCCAATCGTCAGTCTGTTGACGGTTGAGCAACCTTGTATTGTAATTGATTTGTTAATAAATAAAATATATTTTGATATTTTATTACAAGTTTAATTTCTAATGAACTCCGTTGTTGTGATAAAGTC
>KE505048.1:532444-544509 GCA_000441515.1 Elaeis oleifera | reverse complement strand
ATAGAAGAACAACCCTTTTATTCATTATAATCAAATTATAATTTACCTTAGATATGTACAGGAATGTGTCAGCCGATCTGGCATCTAGGGCACACATCTAACAAATGGTGCTCCTCATCCTTGTACGAGTCGAGCAAAGGCCTGACGACACTGATCAAATGACATTCCTTATCCTCATATGAGTTAAGCGGAGGTCACAACTACAACGACCAAATGGTGCTCCTTATCCTTGTATGAGTTGAGTGGAGGTCTGATGATGCAGTTCGAATGGCGCTTCTCATCCTCATTTTATAAGATGTGATCTCAAAGATACATGTTAGATTAGATCTCTTCCACTGCATAAAATTTTTGTTGATCTAGCCAAATGATACTCCTCATCCTCATACGAGTTGAGCGAAAGCCACGACTACGATGGTCAAATGGTGGTCCTCATCTTTGTATGAATCGAGTGGAGGCCACAACTATGATTGTCAAATGATACTCCTTATCCTCGTACGAGTTGTATGGAGGTCCGACGATGTCGATCCGATGATGCTGGTCAAATGGCACTCCTCGTCCTCGTATGTGTTAAGCAGAGGCCACGACTACAATAGCCAAATGGTGCTCATCCTTATACAAGTCAAGTAGAGACCCGATAATGCCAGCCAAATGGTGCTCCTCATCCTTGTACGAGTCGAGCAAAGGCCTGACGACACTGATCAAATGGCATTTCTTATCCTCATATGAGTTAAGCGGAGGTCACAACTACAACGACCAAATGGTGCTCCTTATCCTTGTACGAGTCGAGCGGAGGTCTGATGATGCAGTTCGAATGGCACTCCTCATCCTCATTTGAGTTGAGTGGAGGCCACAACTATAATGATCAAGTGGTGCTTCTCATCCTTATATGAGTCAAACGGAGGCCTGATGATGCCAACCAAATGGTGCTCCTCATCCTCATACGAGTTTAGTGGAGGCCTCAGTTGTGATGGTTAACTGGCACTTCTTATCCTCATACGAGTTGAGAGGAGGCCACGATGCCAGCGGCCAACTGGCACTCCTCATCCTCATACGAGTTGAGCAAAGGTTATGATGCCATCTATCAACTGACGCTCCTCATCATTATACTAGTTGAGTGGAGGCCTCAACTCAACGACCAACTAGCACTCCTCATCCTCGTGCGAGTTGAGTAGAGGTCACGACGATATCAGCCAACTAGCACTCCTCATCCTCGTATGAGTTGAGCAAAGATCCTAATGCTATCGGTCAATCGATGCTTCTTGTTCTTATGTGAGTTGAGCAAAGGTCAAGCACTAAACAACGAACACTCATTATCCCCAGCTAACTCTACTAGCCGAGGATGCGATTGATCGACCTATAGGAATATGACCCCTATGACTAAGAAACTCTTATAGCCAACAAATAAAGATGAAAATGATGGAGATGATGTGGAATAAAAATATTTGTATTAAGAAGAAAGAATATTTACAAAAGTTAGATCGGTCCTTTACAAAATCAATTTGACTGAAAGTTGAAGAGCATGAATTGGGCCGATCACAAAACCAACTCGGTCATATTCGAGCTCGGGTACAAAATAAAAAAAAAATCTAGAGGTTAGCAGGAGCATCCAACCCTTTGGTCGAGACTTCAGGCTTCGGTAGCACAATCACCATAGGGGCCTGGATGGCCACTGCATCTTCGGCCATCGGATCTTCACCACGTTCTGGCCTGACCAATATCTTGCTCCTTGCCTTTCCAGCTGTAGCCTCCTCGACTTTATCTTCCTCATCTTCATTGTCAGAATCCAAAAGCCTGAGATCGATGTTGGGGAAGAGGCCCTGGACTTTCACCTTGTAGTCCATGAGATCTTGCAGGTAAGAGTCAGAAGCAAACTCCAATTTGATCATCCTAAACTCTTCTGAAGAATAGAATGTTTCGACCGTAGCAACCTTCTCGAACTCCAGTTTTTCTCCCATTGGCTCACCACGATGCTCAGACCCTTCATCAAATAGGCCTTAGCCTGACTTTAAGCCTTCTTGACCTTAGCGTCCCATGACTTGACCTTGGCCTTTAGAGATTAGACCTCCTTTCTAGCCGTTGCTTTCAAGACCAAAGTCTTGTTTGCCTTTTTAGAAGCTTGGGTGGCCCGGGCCTCGGCCTAAGTTGCTTGATCCTCAGATTCGTTAGAAATCCATCGAGCCTCCTTCAGAATGCCCACAAAGTGGTCCATATGATGGACAAGCTAAAAACAAAAGAGATGAAAAAAAGAGATAAGAAGAGGAGGAACTTAAGACCGACCCAGAGGTGGGAGTCATAAGAATCCTTAATGTGGAAGCCTGAGCCTTCCACATTAAGGGCGTTGACATCAACCGGTGTGATTGCGGCTCGAAGAAGGTCGCGGGCGATGTGATTATTCCTGAAGCTCGATGTGATTATTCTCAAAGCTTAGACTTCAATTATAACTGAGGTGTTTGGGGCTCAGACCCTGGACATAACCGAGGTGCATGGGCTGGGACCTCGGTCATGATTGAGATGCTTGGAGGTTGGTCATGGCCGATCTGAGAAAGATCGATCATAAAAGACAACTATCCTAATTAGAAAAGAGTCGGCCACTTCCACAACTATGGAAAGTTTGGATAAGGAAGGGAATCACCAAGATTGAATCACCCATGATTGAAAACCAGCAGCTGGTTCTACGTCGCAAACGCAGACATGTTCGCCGTCAGTTTGATCCGCACGTAATAACCAAAAATCAGTTAGTTTCCTGGATATGCACGAGTCCAATTCCTCTATAAATAGAGGGGAGCGAGAACTCTCAAGATAAGCTCTCAAGAATTCTCTCATTCTTCTTGTTCTCCATCTCCTGATTTAGAGTCCTCATGGGAAATACTCCGATCTAAGCTTTTTGCAGGTCCAAAGCCGGCTATCGGAGATCGTTGTCTCTGCACGGCTTCACCACCTCGATCGGAGAGATCACTTTCAACACTAGATGCAGGATTTGGCAGGTACAATAAGTATTTCAAATTTTTTGAGAATTTAATTTCAATTTTGCAATATTTTGGAATGAAAGATGGCAATGCCTGGTTGTCTCGTAACAAGCAGCAGTATGAGAAGTGACCTATCTCAACATACAGACGGCAAGTGGCGGCAAACCTTCAATGAGCTGCAAGCAACATAAACACTAAAAAAGATGTCTGAAGAGTAGAACTCATCCAATTTCCTCTCCATTCTGACTGACTATTTTCACAGCTATGACTCTAATCCAATCCAACCCCCTATGCATACTCCATCATTAAATATCTATCCCAGAGATGTCTTTGATTCTTGACCATCTTGAGAAAGTTGAAAGATGTGATGTTCCTGAGAGAATCTTTGTCGATCTCATACGACGTTATAGCAGGATCAACATGCTTCAGGATGCCGGTCGACATCTTCTAGAATTCCAAATTTTGGATGCACTCCTTCTGTGGCCTTTTTAAGCTCTTTGCTCTCTATTCTAAGGAGGCGGCCCTCATGGTAGTTATGTCTTGATGAAGATATCAGACATGAATATTCGACTTGAGGTCTCCATCTTTGATCAGAGCTCTTTGCAAGAACGAGAAGTCCACTCTGCAGTTGAACTTCTCAACATGATGCTGGTTCATGATTGTACTCCTGATGGAAATATGTATACACTAGTCCTTTGTTTGCTTTGTAAACAAGCATGTTCTTCTGAGGCAATGGACTTGTTGGAGGAGATGCAAAATGCTAGTTTCTTGCTAGCTGCAATGGAGTGTAACAGTGTAATTGATGTGCTTGTTTGGGAAGGGAAGTATATGATGCTTACTATTTTACATTGGAGGCCAGACAGATATTGTGAGCAATAGTGGTATTTTAGATGGATTCCTGTCAGGCTTTTTAGCAAATAATTTTGAGATGGTGGATGAATGCTTGTGATGGGTCTAGTTCTGATGCATTTACTTGCAGTATCTATATAAAGGGTCTTCATAAGTGGGGCAAACTTGAACAAGCTTGTAAAATGGTCATTTGCATGGAAAGAGCAGGATGCCAACCTGATATAGAGACCTTCAACATAATCATAGCTGGACATAGTGAAGCTGGTGAGATGGGGAGAGTGAGGGACATGATGAGTGAAATTCTTAATGATTAATAACACTCAAGAAATAGATGGCAAAATGCTCGTTAGAGACTTGTAATCACACACAATGAGGGAATGGTAGAGAGGAAGAGATTATGATGAAATCTAATATAATGAACCCAAGCACCAAGACATATTTATAATATCTGAAAGGGTACCTATGAGGGATTACACCCATTAGTTTAAACAACCATTAATGAATGGTTATCTCTTCCTGTTGTAGACACAACTCTTGGAATTTGAATCTAAGAGTCACACCTTTACCCATTGTGTGGGAAGCCACCATCAGGGAGGTATATTTATATATGATCATATACCAACATCTCCCAATTGATCACATTATACAGTGGATTTTTAGTTAGTATTAATCTTGGTACCAAATAAATTTTCAATACTGATTCTCATCTATGCTACTTATAGATCGGCATAAGAAATATGGTAAGATCTTTACGCGCACACGCTTAAGCCATTCATTTTGACCGTGCCCATCCACGTATGTTGTCACTTACCTGACTCAACACTAGGCGACTTCGACTTAATTTAAGTCAGCAACATCAATACTATTATGAAGGAACCCAAGGCCCACACCCTCAATATAATCGATGACTTCAGCCACACACATCTATAATGTGTTGACCTACGCTGAACTTTCGATCAAGTACTTTCTCTAAGACCCATACTAAGGATTTCTTGATACACCTTCTCGATGACTTTATATACACTAGCACCATCAGAATTATCCGTCTAACCTCATGATGTCTCAAAGTGGACTTTATACTCATGAGTTCCCAATAATTCCTGGCCTTCTTGCTAGTGCCCTCTACCTTTTATCCAACCAATTTCAAGTTTCTTTATTAGGCAGAGTCGTATCTTTATCTTTTATCTTAGGCATCTCTAAGATTCCCATGAAAGATGCCTTTAACTATGTGACATTACAATGCCTATGCAACTCTCAACCCCATTGCAATCACATGCCCTTTGAATTTTTTCAGAGACAACCCCTTGGTCATAGGATCGGCCACCATCTCACTTGAGGAGATATAGTCGACTTTAATCTCACCCTCCATTATATCTTATATATAATGATAATTTATGTCAATATGTTTACCTCTGGAACTGTTTGCACTAGACTTTATCAAAGAGATAGCAGACTTTTATCATAAAAATATTGACTGGTTTATCAGGTATACCAAATTTCAAACTGTTTATAAAATGTTTAATCCAAACTACAGTACTTACCGCTGTACTGCACGATATATATTCGGCCTCCATTGTATGCTTAGCAATATAATTTTGTTTCTTACTTAACCAAGAAACAACAGTTCTATCGAATAGAAATACATTGCCACTTATAGATTTTTTATCATCCAGATCACCTGCAAATCTGTATTTATATATCCTGTGATATCTAGATCATCTAAACCGAAGCAAAGCTTTATTATTATAGTATCTTTCAAGTATCTAAAAATTTTTTGATTGCCTGCCAATGCGCCTTACTAGGATTTGCTTGATAACGACTTACCAATCCTACTGCATGACAAATGTCGGGCCTTGTACTTGTCATTGGATATATGAGACTACCAATTGCTTGGGCATAGGGGACTTTCTTCATTTCAGAAATATCCTTATTTGTATGTGGGTATATATCTTTACTTAATATTTGCCTAGTGCAGATAGGCATGCTCAATGCTTTATATTGATCCATATAATTAAATTTCTTGAGCACCTTTTCAAGATACTTCTCTTGATCCAAGTATAATAATCTAGAATCTCTATCTCTAGTGATTCTAATTCCAAGGACATATGTGGCTTCACTTATGTCCTTCATTTCAAACTTGGATCCTAGATAAGATTTTATTTTTGCCATCATATCTAAACAATTTTCAGTTAAAAGTATATCATCTACATATAGAGATAAAATACATAGCTTATCTTGGCACTTCCAAACATATACACAATGATCTAGTAGATTATCTCATATCCTATTTCAAGGGTAGCCTGGTGGAACTTCAAGTACCATTATCTAGAGTATTGTTCTAAACCATATAGGGATCATTTCAATTTATTGACTTTGTCTTCATATCCTTCAATCTGAAATTCTTCAGGTTGCTCCATATATATGTCTTCCTTTAAATCTCCATTTAGAAAGGCCATTTTGACCTCTAATTGATGTAGCTCAAGATCTATCTTAGCTACAATAGACATGATTATTTAATAGATATAAACTTAGTAATCGAGGAATAAGTATCCACAAAGTCTGTTCTGGATTTCTAAGTAAACCCTTTTGCCACCAACCTTGCTTTATACTTATCTAGGGATCCATTTGATTTGAGTTTTTCTTTAAGATCCATTTGCAACCAATGGCTTTCCTTCTTTTTGGGAGATCAACTAACTTCTAAATATTATTTTTAGCTATAGAATTTAACTCTTCTTGCATAGCTTCAAGCCATTGATTTGCATCACCAGCCTTCATGGCTTCAAAGAAGTCCTTAGGATCATTATTAAGACTTGTAATGTCTGATTCAGTGTCAAGATTAAAAACATAATGATCCCTTAACTTATCAGATGGTACCCTTTTCTTTCCTCCCACGATTCTCAATCTTTATATCCGGCTCATTACTAAAATCTTTCTCAGAACTAGGATCAGATTGAGAATTAACTACATTATGATCAATATTTATATCCATAGTATTAGATATTTGATCTTGCATTTTCTCGATGAGTTTTATATCCTTTATGGAAGTAATCATATTGGTGGTCTCAATGAACACAACATCCCTAATTTCAATCAATCCTCTTTTAGTATGAAAAAAATCTATAACCACTTCCACTCTTAACATATCCTATGAATTTGCATTACCAAGTTTAAGTTCCTAACTTATCCTTATAAGGCTTTAGGATACATGTGTTTTGCACCTCTAAACTTTAAAGTTTGACACATCGGGTTTTAATCCTGTCTAATACTCATAAAGTGTGAGAGGTTTAGCTTTTGTTTTAACTTTGTTAAGAATATATGCTGCGGTGGATAAAGCTTTATCCCAAAATTGAAGAGGTAGATCAGCATATGCCATCATGGTTCAAGTATGTAACAGAGTTTTATTTTGCCTTTCGGCAATGCCATTCTGCCGAGGATAATAGGGCATAGTGTAGATATATCTAATTCCATTATTCTTACAGAACTCATCAAAAGCTTCATACTCTCCACCTCTATCATTATTCAAGGCTTTGATTGATCTTCCCAATTGTGTTTCTACTTATTTCTTAAACTCTACGAATTTATCAAGAGCTTCAAACTTGTATTTTAACAAGTAGATATGAACAAATCTTGAATAATCAACTATGAAGGTAACAAAATATTCCATACCTTTATAGATTTAGTTCTAAGGGTCCACATATATCTGAGTGAATCACCTCTAATAGATCACTAGACTTCCAATGTTTGTAAAAGTTTCCGTGTTGTTTACCTTTAACACATGGTTCACAAGTATTGAAGTCCACTGGATCCTTTTGAGGTATAAGGCTCAATTTGCTCATACGAAGCATCTTGTCCTTGTTTATATGATCCAATCTTAAATGCCATAGGTAGGAATTATTTGTATCAGAGGAAATATTTATGTCTCCGAAAAAGAAACTATATTATTATTGATTAGGTACATATCATTCATTTTATGACCCTTCATAGTAATTTCTCCATCCTTTCGGATGTACACAGAACCCTATTTAAACCTTACATCAAGACCCTTCTTGCCTAATACCGAAATAGGTAGAAAGTTCCTATGAATATTGGGTGCATACAAACATCTTTAAACACTAAAACATACCCATTGGTCTCAATTTTACAAGTGCCTTTACCAATCACATCACAATATATATTATTGCCCATATAAATTCGATGTTCACCAGGTGCTTTATCCTTGAGATCCACAAAATTATCATGGCTTCTTGCAACATGCCTAGTGGCTCTTGAATCGATCCACCATTATTTTGCAACTCGTTCTGTTAACATGGCTTCTGAAACTATCATAATCACTTCTTTATTTCTTTTTCTATTGCTTTAGACATTTGGCTCTCATGTGACCTTTTTTACCACATCAATAGCAAACTCTTTTCTTTTAAACTTCTGATCCTGGAAATGCTTTCCTTTATTATGCTTCTTTATCTTCTTGAATGGCTGTGACATTTCTGCAACCGTTATGCCTTGTTCCCTCTTTTTCCTATCCTTTCTTTCTTCCTCAAGAGCCAAACAGGCTAGCAGGGTATTCATGGTTAAATCCTTTCCCCCAAAGATCAAGGAAGTAACAACATAATCCCAATATTTTGGAAGACCATTAAGGATAGTGGTGACTTGCATTTTATCTGTAAGAGGGTGTCCAGTATTGAAAAGTTCTTTTGTAAGGAGTTCCATCTTATGGACACAGTCCACCACACGATCACTCTCAGTCATTGATGTCTCATTATATTTTCTATAAATAATTGAATATGAGTATCAAAAATGGGACCGTACTTAGTCTCTAGAGCATCCATGATTTCCTTTGTAGTTTCAAAATCTTCATAGAGAGGGATTATATCATCCTCCATGCTAAACAACATTAAAGCCCTGGCAAGTGCATGGTCATGCTCCTACTTTTCCTTTAACTTGGAGAATTCTAGATCACTAACATCATTTTCCATGGCAATGGTGATGTGATTGTGTAATAGGTTTTTTTCATGAACTAGGACATAGGATATCTTATGTTTCCAAATATGGAAATTAATTTCCTTCAAATTTTCAATTTTGAAACATCTAAACTACCCTTACCAGCCATGTGTACAAGTAAGATGCTAAAAACAGTAACAGTAGCGAAATATAAAATAAATTAGTCGACTCACAGGTAATTGTACTGTTACGCCAAAATACACAAAGTTTTGAAACAGTATGTATACTCGGCAAAAAACATTATAAACTTATGTGTGATAAACAACCCGCTCTAATACCACTAATGATTAATAACACTCATGAAATAGATGGCAAAATGCTCGTTAGAGATTTACAATCACACAGAATGAGAGAAAGATAGAGAGGAAGAGATTACGATGAAATCGAATATAATGAATGTAAGCACCAAGACATATTTATAATATCTAAAAGGGTGCCTACGAGGGATTACACCCATTAGTTTAAACAGCCATTAATGAATGGTTGTGTGTCTTCTAGTGGTTGCCAACGGGTCGGCTCGACTCGGGCATGAGAAGGCCCGAAAATAAATGGGCCGGGCCTGGCCCAACCCGTTATTCACGGGTCGGGCCAAGCTTGGTCCGTTTAGTAAAACACGCTTCCAGGCCTGGCCCAAGGCCCAAATTTATAGGCTCGGCCCGGGCTTGGGCCGTGCTGAGCCCGACAGGCTCATTTTTACGTTTATTTAATATTACATTTTAAAAAAATAAGATTTTTAACTTTTAAGGTTAATATTTAATCTTTTTAACCTTTGGATTTGAAAAAAAATTTGAAAAAAAGATTTATTATTGAAATATACATGTAAAAAGATTATGAAAAAGTATTTCAAAATTTTTATTGATAACTGAATTGCTTATTGTTCAAATTACAGAGAATGTAAAGATTCAAAAAAGAACAATTAAAAAATACATCATAATTTTATTCATATTAAAAATAGAACTTGATATATTTATAAATTATAATTATTGAATTCCTATCTCGATAATAGAGATTGTAGATTCGTTGATGGTGGTTGTGTTCATATCATCTTCGAAACTTATTAGATGTCTGCTAATGTCTTGAAGTCGGTTCTCCACATCTAGCCAATTTTTAAAACAGACACACATCTCTATAGATCTTTATTCATTCTATTTCTCTTCTCGTCCAAGACTCATTCACCAGTATTGAATGCAAACTCTGAAACGATAGTAGACATTGACACAGCCAAGATGTCTTGTGCTATAGTAGCAATCATCGAAAAGATATTTGCTGCGATTTTCATCATTACAGCACATCAAAATTATCCAGCTGATTGGGATTGAGGGCAGCGGTAATGTTATTGGTGAGGTAGAAGTTTAATTCCGACGACAGGGATGATGAAGACGAACTACCGTTCGATTACCATTGTCGTTGGACTATCCACTGCAATATGTTGTGCTTTCCACTACTACTTGTACTTGCTTGTTTAGATATGGTTACATCAACTCTACACCTCCAAACCTGGCATCATACAAACTATACATGGTATACAAATAATGTTTAACTGTTTCTTTACCACCAGTTGAATCGGTCATCATATACTCATGATATTCATCAAGTAAATAAAGAACACTATTTAATTAATTTTAGGATCAAAAATAGTAGCAATAGAGTGTATAATACTTAACCTAGGTCAATATTCTCTCCACTTGGCTTCCATTGCGTGAACTGGAGGGCCAAAGATTCATCATTTGTATATAAATTTTTTTCAATAATCTAAATAATATATATAAAAATTATAAAAATAAAAAATATATATCAAAAAAAATTTGTTGCATTAAAAATATTTTTAAAAAATCTTGTAAAGTTTTGGCAAGACAACAATCCTCAAAAGTTAGAGGTTTCTCAAAAGATAATCGAGAATTTACAGAAGCATTTATTAACTCAGAATATTCAAATGCACTACTTAACATAAGATATGTGGAATTCCACCTATGCACTACATCAAGTTTAAATTTTTATATGTCTTACTATAGGAGTGACACAGTTGTTTGAAATCTTATTTTCTCGAAAGAAAATGCTCGATGAATTCTAAGTTTTAAACTATATTGTAGTTGCCATTATAGCATTTGAAATTACAGATTTAGTGTGTTGAAATTCAAATAGTTTAAAACTTAGAATTCATTTATTTATGTTCCATTCATTGTCTATAAAATGTATAGTGTAACAAATATAACTAGCACATTGAAAATTAGCAGTCCAAATATCACAGGTCATTGATACTCTATAATTTAAGCATTCTAATAATTTTTGAAGCCCAATTCTCATTTCAATATATTGCTTTATTGCTTCTCTACGAATTGTTTTCCTACTAATTCGTCTATATTGGGGTTGCAGACCCCGTTGGATATATCGTTCTAATTTTTCTGACTCAGCTCTTATAAACGATTCTTTTTATGAATTATCCACCTAGCAAGCTCTCTATATTATATTTCTTGACTATATTGTCAAGAACTAAAACTATCCCCAACTAAATTCAATTGGGCTTGGATTTTTGCATCATGTGTCCTATGTTGTTCTATGTGGTGTTTCAAGTGGCCAATGCCACTAGATGATTTAGCAATCAAGATGGCTTTGCATTTCTTGCAAACTGTCGCAGGTTCACCCTGGGTATTTGTAGAATCATCAAAAACTCTCCATACCTCACTAGTTCTCTTCCTAATCCTACGTACTTGAGCACTAGTGGTTTCTTCAAAAATATTTGTCTCCTCATTGGGGGTCACCTTAGGGTTGCTATCATAATAAAAATCCATTTATGCTAATAAAAAGAAGTAAAATAAAAGATTGTGTTGAGAACAATATACTCTTTACCGAAGATAGAGGATGAGAGAGCTTGGTAGTCGATGTTAGTAACTCGATCCTTCAACTTCGAGAGAATTCAAGCACACGAGCAAAGTTGATTGTAAGCAAGTAAATAAGAAAAGCTTATAGAGAGAAGAAGATTAAGAGTAAGAAAGGATTGAGAGAACAAATTAGATTTGGTGCGGTGAAAATGGTGAGAATAAACTTCTATTTATAGTCGTTAGAAACTTTCATACTTTCCAAAATACCTCACGAAATAGTCATTTATGACAGTTGATTGGGGTATATTGGTCTTTGAAAATTTTTTTATTCAAAAGTTATATAAATTGCCAAATGACCTCCTACTCTCCAATATAGCCGTTATATGACTGTTGGGGAGAATAAAAATGATATTTTTTTAAAATTTACCATTTT
>KE505048.1:498112-521062 GCA_000441515.1 Elaeis oleifera | reverse complement strand
TTAAAATCTATCTTTAGGCTTAGTCAATTCATATACTAATTAGATTTTGATTTTCTTTTTGCAGTTATGGCTACCACTTTATCTATCCGATCATTATTAGATAGTGATAAATCAATGAGATCCAATTTCGATAGTTAGTATCAAAAATTCAAAATCATCCTGAAATACAAACGGATCTTGTATATGCTGACAGATCCGGCACCTGAGGAGCCAGCATTGAATGCCCATACCATGATCCGAGACACTTACTAGAAGTGGCTCAACGATCGAACTACGGTGCGTTGCATAATGCTGGTGGTTATGAATGATGAGTTTAGCCATAGATCTGAGAATGCTCAACCACAAAATATGCTTCAAATGTTGAATGAGTCTTTTGGCATGCCCGATGATGTTGAGAGGCACAAGATGAGTTGTGCTATCTTCAATGCTAAAATGAGGAAAGGAGCTTCAGTCATTAATCATGTACTATATATGATCGAATTGATTGAGTACTTGAGCAAGCTCAATTTTTCTCTATATGAGCAGCTAGAGAAGGATGTAATTTTAAACTCTCTGTCAAAATTTTACCTCCTTTTCTTACTCATTATAGAATGATAAAGCCTGCAGTCAACTACCATGGTTTACTGAGACTGCTGTAGAACTTTGAGAAGGATCACCAACTTCACAAAAAGTCGATAAATATGGTAGGAGGTTCTTCTTCTAGGTGTCGACTCTTTAAGAAAGAAAAAGAACAAGAAGAATAAAAGAAGGTGCGAAGTGCTGGGACGTCTAAGTCCAGTCAGACTAAGAAATCCAAGTCCGATCAGAGTCAGATAGAATACTTCTACTATAAGAAGCAGGACTATTGGAAGAGAAACTGTCCTCAGTACATTGCCTCCTTGGATCCAAACAGGTCAAGAAGAAGCAAGCTGTTGCTGGATAAAGCAATTATATGATAACACCTTATAATTTTTTATTTGTGATTCTACTATCTGTGTATTAGATATCGAAAATCTTTTAATATATGTAATTCGTTGCAAAGTCTGTAGGTCAGTAAGAGATTTGAAGAAGATGAAAGTTTCTTAATATTAGAGATGGAAGATCTGTTTCAGTTCTAGTATTAGGGATTGTTAAGCTTGTATTCAAGTCAAATGTAATTGTTCTTAGTGAATGTCATTTTTATCTTTTATTTTATTGAATATTATTCTGTAGGCCTTTTGATCATGAACGACTATGAGATTTCAATAATTTTTTTTTTTAATATCATTGAGAATGGTGTTAATGTGATGAATGGACAACTGAGTAATAAAATTTATATATTATCATAACCTATTAGTATAATGTACACATCCGACAAACATCTTAGAATTAATGATATCTCCGATATCTATTTTTGGTACTGTAGGTTAGGTCATGTTAACAAGAACAGAATAAACAGATTGACTCAAGAGAGAATCTCGAAGTCAGTGTTGTGAATCACTTCCAATCTGTGAGTCCTGTCTTCTTGAAAAATGATCAAGTCATCTTTAACTGAAAAAGATGAACGAGCCAGTAAAGTTCTAGGTCTAATATATATTGATGTATGTGGACCCATGAATACAAGTGCCAGAGATGGGTATTTTTACTTCATTACACTTACACATGACTTATCGAGGTATGGACACGTCTATTTAATGACGCATAAGTCCGAATCATTTGAAATTTTCAAACGATTTCGTAATGAGGTAGATAAATAAACTGAAAAGAATATTAAAACTTTTCGATCTGATCGAAAAAAAAAAATCTTTTCAATAAATTTCTGACATACTTAGAAGAGAATGGGATTATCCCACAGTGGACTCCTTCTGAAACATCACAATATAATGGTGTATTGAAAAGGAAGAATCGAACTCTGTTAGACATGGTTCGGTCTATGATAGACTTTGCAAGTCTGTCGATCTTCTTTTGGAGATATACACTTGAGTCGGCTTGTTATATATTTAATAAAATTTCAAGCAAGTCCATAAGTAAAATATCACATGAAATATGGACAAGGCATAAGCCAGTACTCTCTCACTTTAGGATTTGGAGGTGTCCGACTTATGTCAAATATTTAAAAACTGACAAACTTGGACCTAGATCTGACAAATATAATTTTATAGGATACCCAAAAGAGACTAAGGGATATTACTTCTACCTTGCTAATGAACAAAAGAAGTTCGTCAGTAATAGGAAAGTTTTTTGAAAAAAAAGTTCCTTGGAGAAGAAACTAATACTTTTAAAGTTGAACTTGATGAAGTTCGATCAGTAAAAGAATCGGTACAATCTAATAAATTCATAGAATTAAATTCGAAACCTATGGTAAAAATATCTTTGAGGAGATCCAATAGAGTACCACACCAACCAGATAGATATTACGGTTCTTGATCCGAAATAATGATCCTGTTGAACTCGATGAGAACAATGAGGATCCGATCATCTATATGAATGTAATGTAGAGGTCTGACTTTGATAAGTGGCTAGACACCATGAAGTTCGAAATGGAGTCTATGAAGGTCAACAATGTATGGATATTGGTTGACCCATCTGAAGGGATAAAATTCATAGGGTGTAAGTGGATCTTCAAAAGGAAGAGAGGTGCAGATAAAAGATGGAGATCTATAAAGTCCGTCTGATTGTCAAAGATTATTATTAGCATTATGGTATTGACTATGACAAGATATTTCTTCTGTGATAATATTTAAGTCCATTAAGATCATGCTTGCGATAGCAGCATACCTCGACTATGAAATCTGACAAATAGATGTGAAAACAGTCTTCCTAAATGGAGAACTGAAAGAAGAAGTATATATGATACAACCTGAAAATTTATATCCACAGATAAATTTAAAGTGTGCAAGCTTCAAAGATCTATTAAAAGACTAAAGCAGGCATCTCGAAGTTGGAACATGCATTTAATAAAGTGATCAGAATGTATGGCTTTATTAAAAATTGAGAAGAACCCTGCATATATAAGTGGGTTAATAATTCTGTGATAGTATTTTATATTTATATGTAGATATCATTCTCTTAATCAAAAATGACATCCCTGCATTATAAGGAATGAAGGTTTGACTATCGTTATAGTTTCTATGAAGGACTTGGAAGAAGCATCTTACATCTTTGGGATGAAGATCTATAGAGATAGATCTAAGAAGTTGCTTGGGTTATCTCAGTCTACGTATATTGATACTATACTGAAGCAGTTTAGCATAGAGAATTTTAAGAAAGACTATCTTTCAATAGGTCACGAAATTTTTCTCTCGAAAAGAGATTGTCCGACAACTCCTCAAAAGAGAGAAGATATGAGTATAATTTCATATACTTCGACAGTGGGATCCATTATGTACGTCATGATATGTACAAGATTGGATGTGGCATCTTCACTAGGGATAGTGAGTAAATACCAGTCCGATCCAGGTGAGAACCACTGGAAGGTTGTAAAAACTATCCTTAAATATTTGAGAAATACTAAAGACTAGTGACTTGTCTATAGAGAATCTAACTTAAAACTTATGAAATTTATAGATTTCAATTTTTAGTCAAATCATGACGATAGTAAGAGTGTGTCGAGATACATATATATCCTAAATAGTGGAGCAGTCTACTGAAAAAATTTTAAGCTGCACACCGTGGCCAACTCTACTTGTGAGGTAGAATATATCACAGCATCTGATGCTGCGAAGAAAGCTATGTGGTTATGAAAGTTTATTGGCGAACTTGGAGTAACACCCTCCCTCGATGGCTCTGTCTTGTTGTACTACGACAGTACTGGTGCCATTGCTCAAGCAAAGGAACCGAAGTCACATCAGCGCACCAAGCACATTCTGTGCCACTACCACTTGATTCAAGAGATCGTGGATCGAAGTGACGTCGAGCTTCAAAAGATCGACAGAAAAGAGAACCTGATCGATCCATTTACTAAAGCCCTCGATGTCAAAGAGTTCGAAGATTATAAATCGAAGATAGATATATAATACTGTACTGATTGACTTTAATCCAAGTGAGAGTTGTTGAAAATTATATTCTAAAATCAATCGTCAACCTGTTGATGGTTGTGCTCATTGTTGTAATTATACATGAATTGTTAAATAATAAATATTATTAATTTTTCATCATTTTGTACATATTTTTTGAACTCTTGTATTGTGATGAAGTCCTTAAGACTATTTGAATCGATATAAAAGGATATATCGTTTAGTCCTTAAATCTAGTTCATGATCAAATGATATGCTATTATTAGGATGATAGCTATATGAAGTATAGATCATTATGTACCATGAGCGTTGGTTATCCTATTAATCAAGGAGTGTGAAGATACTAGTATGGCATGTAAGTGAGACGTAAGTGTACATCTCACTAAACGTGACCAACTACGGAGCACTCTACTGTCAAGAGTAGCTCGCAAAGGATATGGGTATAAGTGTCCCTCCGATCTGAGATCATCATGGTGACTTGTAAGCAATTCATTATGCTTTGGTGCCAGAGTATCTGAATTTTTAATTCAGTGATGAAAATTTCTGGATACAGTCAAACACTTGCGAAGTCGATGTGTGAGTCAAGATAGAATTGATCCTTTCGAATAAGTAGGAGTTAATGTATCACTGTATTTTAATTCAGTAAAATCTTGATCGGGATAATCCATATGATGGATTTGAAAAGTTGAAATATAATGTAGATGATCTTTTCTGAGTTGACAGTTAAATCTTAGATCACTTTGAGCATTTGGGTCAAAGAGATGAATTATACGGTAACCATATACCATTGGGTTCTTGAATGTTACTTAGCAATCTTTCGATCTATTCGGACGTCGGATACCATTGTTAGATAGTTGCTTTGATTGGTACTGAAAATTATTTTGTACTATCGACTTAGGTTCGAACCTATGGGATCATACTCAAAAAAATTTTTGACTGACCATGTAGCTGATTGACGACTGAAAATCATTCTAGGATATAACCGTCAAATCGATTGATGATTAATCTTGTACAAAGTTATAATAAATTAATTCGCTAATAGTTGATGATTTATAAGAGGATTGATTAGCGATTAGATTGCTAATTAGCTCAATTTAATTGAGCATTGAGATTTGGATCAAGTCTAATTGAATTAGATTCAATAAGGTTTGATCCGATTAGGTTATAAGATGACCTAATTGCTAAGGAAGATTAGTTCTTGATTTGATCAGGATTTTGATTCAATCAATTTCTAATTGGATTAAAATTTGATTAAGAATATAAAACTTAATTGGATTGAGTTTCATTTATTTAATTGGGTCTAACCAAATAAGATTGGTTGGGACCAAATATGAAAGAACCTAAGAATCCAATTTAGTTGGACTTCTCCCTAACGCCACCCCTTGTCCACGCAACATTTCTTTATGTTAAATCTGATTTAACGTGATGTTCTCTCACGCCCATAGAAGTTCTCTCGCCCCACCTCCACGTCCAAATGGATAGGATAAAACTTGAATTTTGAATTCAAGTTTGAAAGATTTTTGATTTTGAATCAAACCTTCATTCTTATCCTAACCTCCTCTCGATGCCACCATTGAGAAAGAATCACTTTGGGTGAGCATAGAAGAGAATTGTCTCCTCTTGCGTGAGTGGCCTAGGATTTTCTTTAAGGGTTTCGAAAAGTGAGAAAAAGGAGAATAGAGATTTTCTTATTAATCTTCCTCCTCACCTCCTCCTATTGTTTCATCCTCTGATCCGAAAAAATCTAGGTGATCCAAAGGAAGGAGCACATATTAGCCATCCAGTGTCTTTCGTACGAGCTAGTACTTTCAGAGAAGGACAATCTGATCAGGACTTTGAGCGAACATCCTGTAGAGGCCGGATGTGCTGTCTGGCTCCTCGACATCAGAAAGAACCTGTTACCACATTTATCAGTAGCGGTGATCATCTACCTGCACTCTGGTAAAGAATCTAAACTTTGTAGATATGATCTACCATTGATTAGTTTTCATATTTCAGGTTTGATCTGAATGCATGATTGATATGATCAATCATATATAGATTCAGATGTTGCATTTATTCATGTTATATGATCCTTATTTGGTAGCTTCCAAATCAGATCTAGGGCATGCTAATAGATTAAAATGTTTAATCTATAGTTTTTTGTTAAAAATTTTGAAAATGCATGCTTTGAACTGTTGATTTTTCCTTCAGCAGCCACGTGTTAGGATCCATGAATGTCTCTAGTTAGGCGAAACTATCTCAGCCGTTGAGCGGTCTATATAAGGTTTGCCATCCCTATCATTTGCATCTTTGTTGTGACTGAGAAGCATCCTTCTGCTGCAATAGAGAGCTGAGTGCTGTGGGTGTAGGAAGCTATTTTCTTCTTCCTTCGTCACATTTTTGGAGTCCAGTCTTGCTTTTAGGTTCCTTCACCTTCCTTTCCTTTCATTGTTTCTTTATCTGCTCTTCTTCTCTTGATAATAGCCTCCGATAGGGGTAGGAAGGGTAAGAAACTGATAGATGGTCCTGCAAAACCTCCTCGAGGTAGTCGGATGGGTGATCCGATTGATGATTCCCTTTCAGGTCTGGACATGAAAGTTTCTTTCTTGTCTGAGTCTGATGTCATTCGACTTCGAGGGCAGTACTGCATCCCGAAGTAGTTCCAGCTTTCAGCACCTGATCCAAGTGGTCGGATGAATTCTCCTCCTCTCAATCAGATATCGATTTATGTGGAGGACCTCAGAGCAGGTCTTCGCTTTTCGATCTCGGAGTTCATCTAGAATTTGTTCGATTATTATGGGATCTATCCAGCTCAATTGGCTCCGAATGATATTTGGCTTATCATCTTTTTCGCTCTGTTCTACCATCTTATCCCGACCAACCCTCGTCTGTCACTGTTTCGGTATTTTTATTCTCCAACCCACCCTAAGGCCAAGAGTTAGTGGTTTTTGTTGCTAGATAGGGTCTTCAACTTATCTCTGACCTTCCATCTTCCATCCATGGATGGAAGAATGAATTTTCTTATTTTTCTCCATCGGCTTGGGGTTTTCCCTCTTCATGCGAATATCCTATGTTAGGCCCCGAATGACAACGATTGGGTAGATGTTAGGGATCAAAAAGACTTCCTCCGATTGAAGGACATGGAGGTCCCTGAACAACAATAGCTGTTAGAAGAGCAGCACTTGTATGACACCAAACTTGGTTTGGTTCCCTCTATAGGTATAACTTAGTAACTTTTGTTGCTTTTCACTTAATTTCAAAGTTGTCAATGAGTCATCGCTTTTTTTGCAGGCATGAGGCTACCGTCAGCGAAAAGGATTCGACGACGGACTGTCGTGGAGAAGAGGATCGATGGTGCAGGTCCGTCTCGAGCACCAAAGAAGGCTCGGCCCGACACGTCCTCGGTAGTCGGCCCTTTCGAAATGTGAGCGAATCCTATCCTCATGCAGGCGGATCCGATCATCGCCTTACCAGTTCCTGAAGTCCCACCGATTGCCAACATTCCTCTGATAATTCCAGCAAGGGCCAAGGTTTTAGCAGGTATTCGTGGTGATGACGTCACGATCGTGGAACCGCCCTCGATGCCGATGATGTCTCAAGTACCTTCCATGTCGCATCGATCTTCCACTCCCGACTAGCTATCGGCTTTGATCGATCGGCCATCAGCTCAAGATAATGGGAAGGTGCCATAACTTTCTGATGGCGCAACTGGCGGAGATATCCCGAAGGGCTTCACAAAATATTTCGACATCTGGATGTCCGAAGGTGAGTCGACCTTGAGCGACCCAAGATCGGATAGGAAGCTCATAGAGGCTGCACTTCTTCCGACAGACCGGAAGAATAGAAAAATCGAACCGTGTCCAAGATATTTTTTTCATTTTACCCTACTCTCCTCACTGTAAGTTGATATTCTCTTATCCGAACATTTTTCATTCACTGATTTTTATGATTCTGACTTTTTTCTTCTTTTTAGTTGGCTCATGACATATCGTCATTGGAGTGAGGGTATCAGAAGTTTGCGGATCTCTGTCGGACGTGGTTCGACAAAGTGACGATCGCAAACATCGAAAAGGATGCCACCGTATGGGTGGCAGCTCAACTGGAGGAGAAGCATTAGGAAGAGACCTCCAAATTGAAGGCCGAGTTCAAGTCGGCAAAAGCTGAATTGGAATCTATAAGAACCGAGTTGGAGGCGGCTCAAAAGTTCGCCAAATTTCATGAGGCCTAGGTTCAACAGAAGAAAGAGACCATCAAGCGAGTTCAAAAGGAGCACGATGACGGTCTCCAGGAGTTGGGGAAGCTGCAAAAGCTGCATTGGGCCACTGAAAAGTAGTTGGCACTGACCGATGTGGAGTCGACTGCTGCGAAGGAGTTGGCAAAGGCTGCTCAAGATGCTTTAAGTCAGGCCATCAAGGACTATAAAGAGTCTGAAGACTTTGAAGAAGCGATCCTCGAAGGTAGCCATCAAGCTTATTGGGTTGGGTTCAAATATTGCCGAGAGGCAATCATTGCACTTTATCCGAATCTCGATCTAAGCAGCATTCAAGTTGAGGCTTCGGAAGACACTGCCTCCCCTCTGAAGAAGAAGCATTGCCTACTACTGAGGTAGTTTTGGCATCTGCTGAGGAAGAGCCGACTGTCGGTGTCCAAGAGATTGATGTAGTGGTGGCGACTAGGAAGACAGTAGGTAGAATCGATGAAAGGGAGTCGGTGTAGCTTTTTTTCTATTTTCTGTATTTGGACCTTAGTCCATTTTTGTAATCTCTTTGACTTTTCACAGTAATGAAAGTAATTTTTTAAGTGTTAAGTACTTACTTTTCTTTTTACTCAAACAATTGATTAACTAATTAACTTTGACTATCTAGAGTCAGTGCTCAACCGATTGGAATTGGTGTTATCAGTCGGTGTTATTTGATTGGAGTCAGTGTTAGCCGACTGGAGTCAGTATTTTGCCAATTGAAGTCGGTCTTTTGCCAATCGGAGTCAGTCTTTGGCCGACTGAAGTCGGTGACTTATCGACCTGAGTCGATCTTTTGCCGATCGGAGTCGGTGACTTGCCTATCAGAGTCGGTCTTTTGCTGACCGAAGTCGATGACTTACCGATCAGAGTCGGTCTTTTACCGACCGAAGTTGGGTCGGTAGATAAGTAGCTTGTAGATAGTCGAATAGTCAACAAAGAAATCGAAAGCCAATCATATCATTTCAAATATTTGTCGAAGATATATCTACTGATAATATATACATAGATTGTTAGCATTCCACATTTGAGGGATGGATGTGTTGTCGAGGGTTTCGAGCTGATATGCTTTCGGGCGTAGAATTATCTACAAGTATTTTTTTACATCATAATTAGCTATCGTTGCCAAGATAAGAACAGCATCATCATGAAAAATTTGAACTTTTTGAACATCTTCTTTCGAAAAGAAGATTACAGTGTTGTGTCATCGTTTCTTGGAGGACTCCTCTTCGATACTTACCCCCCAGTTTCTCGATCAATCTGTGATCATATTGATCACTCTTGCAGTCTGTCGATTGAAAGTCTCTTCAGTCGGTGGTGGGGTCGCTCTGCAGCAACTTCAGGCCGTCGACCTTGGACATATTTTCTGAGATATCCTCTGCAGATGAGTTCCTCGATTGCATCCTTCAATTGGATGCAATCGTCGGTGTTGTGTTCGTGGTCGTGGTGGAACCTACAATATTTGTTTCAATTATGAGAATGCGGTGGGGCATGCATCAATGGGGCTTCCTCACACATTCTTCCTTCTCGATCTCCATGAGGATTTGAGATCAAGGAGCCATGAGTGGAGTGTTGCTGTCATACTTGTAGTTTGGGCTTCTCGATCTTGACGTCGATTGTTGTCAAGAAGGATCCCTATCAGATCATCTTTGACCTGAACCTCCCTCAATCTTGTTCTTCTTCAAAGCTCCTCTACCCTCACCATCGCATGGAGTAGAACAGCTTCTTCGGTCCGGATGTATTTCTGTGCTCGAACGAGGAACTCAAAAAATGACTTGGGGCCGTCTTATCCAAGGAGTAAGTGAAGCGTGAGCCATGCAGTCCCTGAGCAGCGGCCACCATAGCCGTATCTTGGTTAAGGTTGTAGACTTCTAATGTGACAGTATTGAAATATACTATGTAATCTCTTAGCGATTCTCCTTCCTGTTGCTTCATCGAGAAGAGGCTTGCGGAAGTGCATGGCAACTTTTGCTAGTGTGGAAATGCCCGTGAACTGGTGGTTGAGTTGATCGAAGGAGCTAATGCTTCTTGAACTAAGTCCCGAATACCAACCTCGGGCTGCCTTTCGAAGAGTTGCTAGCAAGGCCACATAGAGGAGGGCGTTGGTCATGCCTTGGATCATCATGAGAGCTTTGTAGTTCTTCAGGTGATCGATGGAGTCGGTGGAGCCGTCGTATGGCTCCACTTGTGGCATCTTGAAGCGAGCCAGAATGGGCTCATCTAAGATGCATTGGGTAAAAGGCGGCGTCGAGTGGATGCCAAGGTCATCAAAGAACCCACAGCCATCCACTTGGATTTGTGCGAGTCGACAGTCGAACTCCCTAAGTTTGCGCTCGTAGTCATCAAATCACTATCGTTGGGATACTTTCGATGTCGAATCTTTCCCAAAAGAACTTAAAGGGAAGAACTTGGTGATGAGCGAGGGCGCTTCTCTTTTTTGTACTATGATGGCGAGAGGGAGAAGGAGACCATCGCTCTTTGTGGCCAGTACAATGGGAGTGTCAGGATGGTTGAGGCTCAATGTGAGACTGTCGAGCTTGTCATTGTTCAGGGGGCGGAGAAGGTGATCGCCGAAGAGCGCAATGACTGTGCCTTGATGGCACTTTGTGCAGTGCTGGTTCTTCCAGTGCCGGTTGCTGTTGTTGGAGGTTGTGCATCGCCTCCGTTAGTGAGGTAACTTACTGCACTAGGATAACAAATTGCTGAGCATCCATCGTGACGATCGGATGAGAGGTGCCGGGCTCTGCCGGTGGCGGCAGATGGTCTTTTCGATAGAAAGATTGTCTGATGGAGCCGGTGGAGAGTTGTGCTCTCATTGTTGTCATGATTGATGGCAAATGATTGTTGGCCTTTCTCCTACCTAACGCGTCAATCTATTGTGGCCAAATCTTCGGTGCGTCTAGCCTTGCTCGAAAGCTCCTTGCAAAATAACGTCCATACTGATCGGAGTTATTTTCGACGAGAACCCTTCAATGCTTAAGTTAGAGGTGGAGAGTTGGTCGAACAGTAGTGAATTCAAATTGACAGAGCTTCTGCCTTTGAAATTGGTTTATCGTCCCATTCATTTACCTTCCTTTTATAGGCAATCGATCGGTAATCATCTATGACGGTTATGCACATAGGGTTCCACTTATTTCGACTTTGTGGTATCATGGAGTGGGTAGTTAATGCCTACTTAGTGGGTAGCTGATGGCTTGATCATGAAAGTAACTATTATGTGCTTATTGCGCTGACGGTTACGCGCTTATTGCACTGACGGCTTCTGATAAGTCGACGGGGGTCAGTGATACCGACTGGTAGTCGATGATCCTAATGTTATGTTGGAGTCGTCGATGATATCATCGATGGCCTGCCAACAGGATGCTGTTACTGACTGGATGCCAACAGAGTACTGCTACTGACTTGATGTCGGATTGTTTAGTTGGTGATGGCTTGAATAGACGATCGGCGATAAGTTGTCAGTGTCGAACGCTGATAAGATAGTCGGTATGACAAATTGTCAACTTCTTTGATCGATTAGACCATTCGATTGGACATCGATCAGCGATATATTGTCAGATGCCGTTGCCGAGTCGGGGATATCATGCGTCAAGTGCAAATCAAGTAGCAGAATCAATTGTCCCAACAATAGCAATAGAGGAAAAGAGATCCATTGTTATTTGCTCAGCTATCTAGCACCCTTCTTTCTTTTGGAGAGGTTTTGGATTCAAGCCGGTGGAATGGTAAGGATGGCCATATTTCTGGGGAAAAGATTGAATGTCCAAAAATGGCTAATCCCAACACCTCTTTGAACCTAGAGATATGGTTGCATCATGAGAGTGCTAATATTTGGAAATAATTCAAGTTCAACCTAATTGAGGCTAAGATGATGCATCTTCATTGAGGATGCTAGCAACGCTATATTCATTTGGATAAATTCTCTATCTAAAGAGGAGGGAAAGAATCACAGTCTCGTTATCTCTATCTAAAGTTATACGTCCATCTCATTTTCATTGTTTAAAATAATCTAGCCATCATGGAGGTTAGGCAGAACAAAATTGGATACTATCATTTGCTCATGCAGTTTCCTAGATGAACAGAAGCTTAGACTTCAGAGTGCATTTTGTTGAATGCATCTAGAGCACATTATTAGCAAGTATTTTTGTGAAAAGATTTGGAATGCTGAGCTCAGTAATTTGGGCATGGATTTTAATTCCCTGAGTTGGCCTTTGAATAAGGTGGCAGCTGGGGCACAATTACCCAGGGCTTTTCTTTTTGCTTTTTTTGAAAATTTGGATACATTATACTACTCTATTATAAATACATCTATGGGAACCAGAAAATAAAATATCTAACAATTCACAAGTAATATTTGACGTAGCTAGGCCTTTTCTTTTGCGGACTGGGAAAGGAAAATCATGTGATTGATGAAAAATTTAATAAGGCATTATTTTAGCAGGGAAATTAAGAAAGGCCGGATGATTTTTCAGTGAATGATGATGATATGTGATATGTTTGTTTCATCTTGGTCTGAGAAGGAATGGTAGGAGGGACTGGACATCAATAATAGCCATAAGGCTTGAACATCTTGGCTCCCACAACAATCAATCTTTTCTACTCTAGATTCCAAATTTCTGATTGCTAAGTAGATGGATGTAACTAGTAGGACAACCCCATCTCACAAAAACGGATCTCTTGTACCAATTTTCATGTAGCAGGCATGGGAGATGAGTCCTTAAAGTCAAGTCATTAGAGAGACCACTTCTCCTTTTTCTGATACCGAGCTATCGTGGGCTAGGTAAAAGGTGTCCAACCTCATATAGTGCCTTGGTCCTGAAGGAAAAATCAGCTGGCAAGCATGGTGCCACAAGCTGCTGGGCCCTCTATGCTCAAGGACATGAAGCAAGAGGATAATGAAGATTAAATGTGTCTTCTTTTACCCCTAGGAAAAATGTCAAAGATGGGGTTTTCTGTTCTGTAATTTTTTGATGTTTTTGATATGCATAGGTAAGCAACATGCCTTATTGCATTATGAGAATGTTGGTGTTTAAGAATAATTTGACTTGCCTTTGTTGTATTAACACTAAAATTTGTGTTTTTTAATTTGAAACTAAATTCTAATCCAATCTAACAAGGTATATATTCTTAATCATTGTCAAAGTCCATCACCTAATCATACTAGGAGATAGTAGACTTTTGCATTAAGCACCTAGTCATAAGATAAAAATGATTTGATTTGCTAAGTTGCATTATGTCTATGATTTCTAAATTGCAGGCTTCAGGCTTGTAGCTAAAGAACAGTTTGAATCTAGAGCTAATTTGGGTTGATTTTGAACATTTTTTTGAGTGAAGATCAATTTTAATTATCATTATTATTATTTTTTAAAAAAAGCTGAAGTCTTCATGTTGGAAGAGAATCATCTTTTCGTCAACTTCTTACATTGAATCTTATACAACTCCGAATTCCTTTCCATTATATTTTTTATAATTTTGCTAGAAAGCTGGTAGTGGTAGCAGGGACAAGATTCATTGAAGTTATTAAGAAGTTCATGTTGTTCACAGTGCACATTTGCGTCAAAAAGTCGAGGCCAGGGAAGAGTATATGATTTGGAAATGGATTCTGATATTATAACCTCGTGACCTTGCTTCTGAAACTTACTTTTGTGGAATCTAGGCAAACAATCCTTCTATTTAATTTTCTCAAAAGAACAATCATTTATTTTTTGGTACATAAACGGTCCTTTATTTAAGATATTGTTTTCCTGCTTCAATGTTGCGCCGCCATTTGAAATTTCATTCTCCAATCACTTCCAGCAAAATTTTTTTTGAGCAAACCCTTACAGTAAAATTCAAACCTGAGTAAACATTTCATCATGCACTGAAGGATAGAACCTATATCTCATTCTTTCTTTGCTGACTTTTGATGCTTCACATTTTCAGTATGGAGGCTTACAAATTAATATTTGACACCATTGGAAAGGAGTTAATTCCTGATAGATAGAAACGAGTTGAGCAAATTGGTCTTCTACTCCTCCTATCGATCTTAAACTCAAACACATCTAGCCACGGCATACACAGTTACATACCAGCTCTGTTATATTCTGTATAAACTTTTCGTTACCATTTGCTAAATCATCTCACTGATACTGTCAACAAGTTCAAGTTGAACTGCCCTTCAAGTCAAATTTATTGGGAAGTGAAGCTGCCTTTGCCTTGCAAACTTCTCTAGAGAATCGCCCTGAAAATAATATTCTTCCTTGATTTGAAAAGATATTCCGTATTACCGTATTTTGTGATGGTTTCTCAGTTCCTTTAGCCCTCTTCTGAGAGAATATGTAGGTATGTATGTGTGTATGTGTCTTATTGGAACTTCAATGCAATGATAATTTCCAAGTATCCAGTTGATCCTAGAACAAGTTAAAGTAGCTATGGAAATGTGAAAGAAGAGAAATAATGAAATTTGATCATCTGCTTGATTGGAATTGCCCAAACTTCCAAAGCACATTCAAGCATCTGATTTTCATTAAATCATAATATTCATTTTTCAAAAAATCTAACTAAAATCACACTATTCTAAGTACATCCAAAAAAGCTCTCAGTCGCTTAAATTATAGTTTGCAGAAACAAGCATCATCTACAATTTCGTGTCATAATTTCAGAAACTTGAGCAAGACTTTTAGAAGCTGAATTTTGGATTGGATGGCATCTATTAATAAATTATAGGCATGCATTTGTAAATGCATGCGCTTGCGAGTGGGGCTACCTAAACATAAATTAGCAAAAGGACAGGCATGAAAAAAGTAGCAAGGATTCCTGCCAGCGTAAAGGAGCACTTGTGGCAGCAATGGACAATGTGTCAACAAGTTTTTAATATTGCAAGCTTGTCAACAGGATTAAGAATCGCTTACAGTTTAACAATATGTCTTATAGATACATTATATTAATCATATAGCAGTTCACCATCAATTTCATTTACATTAAATTCTGCTGCTTCTCACCATATTTGGCCAATAAGTTGCTCTCCAAATCAGAAACAACTTTTCATTGATTTAAACCTGAGCCTTAAACAAGCTTTTGGGATAAACAATTTGTAGTCCTAATGGATCTCTGCTCAAAAATTGAAGTTATATATAGGATCGAATCCTCATGACTTGCAAGGTTCATAGAAACTTGAAGTGCAAGCCCAGAATATTAGCAGCCTAAATATGTGTACTCAGAAAGAAATTTGGAGTGCAAGCTTCTACTAATGAATTTTAGGCAGTTTCCTAGCAGGTGAATTTCCTGCATTCAACCATATCTGAGCATTTTTGTGCCAAAATGGATTTTTGCATTCAGAAAGAACTCTGATCACTGAAAATATATTCTTTCTGAAAGGGGAAGCACATCTTGGAAGCAGATTGCTCTGAGGTGGCCTCAAAGGTATTTAGTGGAAGCTAGCTGGTGTGGGGCAACGAACATAAAATTGTTGGCTATCAAATGCCAAACATGAATCATAAAAGGAGACTAAGAGATTCGTCGAGGAAGGAGGAAGCGGCAAGTGAATGGAAAACACCAGCTTTGGTTTCGCTAACGAGAATTACTGTGATTTGCCTCAAAAACTAGAATTGCTGTAATAGTAGTAGTACAAGACAATATTGTAAGACCCATTTATGCATATGATATAAGATCCCAACACCATCGAAATTCTGTAAAAGTGAGTAAAAGATGTAAAGTAGTGAATACTTATGGTATCAAAACAGCTTGTCTGAATGAGGTCATAAGTTTCTTCTCGATCCAAATCTTGAAACAGACTCACCAACCCGTTTATAGGTATGAAATAACCAGATGATGCTAGTTGTTCTTCAAAATATGATTTAGCTTGCGAAACACATCAGATCTTCTCTTGAGTTTGTTGCTTTTCAACTTCGTGAAGCGAAAGGAGTAATCTTCCACTTATCTGCTCAGTAAAAGAAACAAAGAGAAAGAAAAGGATCAAAGAACAAAAGTATAATGAAATCTTCTCCTCCAAAACTTAAATTTAAGGTAGTCTGTATACTTATTGCCAGAAAAATATCCTATAGCAAATGACATTTAAGGAAAAACCAAAAGAACAAAAAAAGAGTATCTTATAGGGAACTACATAACGCAAATTAGTATTAGTATGTTGAAAATTTGTAAGAAATAATAAAAGAAATGAAAAGATCCGTTAATGGACATGTATCTAAATTCATAGTTGAGAGCAAGAAATAGAGGAAAAAATCTCCAGAGATCAAGAAGATGAGTAGTCTTCTGAAAATGATATCAAGTGAATTTACCATGACGGACTGCTTTTTTCAGTTCACAAGTTTGATGAAAGCTTACCAAACCATGGTTACTACCAACGGCGGCGAAAATCTAATCTTTCTGATTCTTTTTTTTTTTTGATGAAAACTTCCTAATCTTCAATATCGACTGCTAGCACTTAGCAGTAAATTAGGTGGGGTGGGCATGGTGGAGAAGATAGGCACATGAAGAACTATCCAACTCTCTAACTTGGTGTAGGAGAGATGTTAAGTAGAAATACACGTGCCCTGCTTCTCCATCCTGCACAACCCACCTTCCGAGGCTCCAGAGAACCAACAACCACCTTTAGAGTTCGAGGTGCTGTCTCTTCTTCTTTTTTTATAACCACCTATTGGGCCATTCATCCTCCCTCATTGTTCATCGGTAGTTTGCCGACCATCGATATTATTAAATTTTAATTTTATATAAATATCTAAAATTTTATCGCATAGATCCTTACATACTTTCTCTATTTACATCTTGACATCCTTGTTAGGCTAAAGATCTGGCTCCATGCAAATCATTCATAAACACCATGACCGGTCCGACTTAGGACTTCACCCTAAAAGATTAGCCGGAATGTATTATTAAAAGATTAACTGAAATGTATTATTCAAATTTTTGATCCTATACAAATATCTAAGATTTTCTTCATAAATAATTAATATTAGATCAAATATACATCAGTACGAATCCTCACGATCAGAGCTTTGAACGGGTATCCGATGCGGTCACAAAAAAATGGAGGGTAACAACTTAGAGGTCCGGGCAGCAAATTTGTGCTAAAGGGCCTAATCATGGGTACTTGGTTCCATCCAGGAACAGCTGACAGATGCAGTCCTCCAACTTTGACAATGCCACATAGGACACATCACACCATGACATTGATGACATGGCCCCATGGGAAGCTGACATGTGTGTGGTTGGCTTGTTGGCAATGGAAAAGCCATGGGTCCAAATTGCAGCTTGCTGCCTACCACGGTGTTTTTTCTTTTCAATTATTTTCAGTAACCTTAATTTAATATTTCGGTGTGGGAGGTAACTTTCAACGACCATATTTATTAGGGCTGCTCATGAAGATATTATGGATGTTTCTACCTCAGTTATCAAAAGTAAAGCTTTTCCCATGCTGAATGACAAAACATAGTACTTGTCAGATATCCTGTCCTTCATTAAATCTCCATGCTACCTATAGTTTCAACATATGCACAAAAAGGAGGGGATACTTTCCATTGGCTGACAAGAAACTTAACAAGTCATGCAAGCCATGTGTCAATTAATTCTCCCAAGCAGAGGTCGAAGAAAACTTCCGGAGGCCGTTGGAACCTAAGGGTAGCTTATGTCCAATCTTCCCATCAATTCAAACCTCTGTAATTGTAGTCACACACAAACAAACCAAGCTTCCTACAGTAGAACCTTTTCCTCCCCCATGGAGCTGCTACCCTTTTGTAAATAAAACCTTTCGTCAATATTATTACCAATAAAGTAAAGGAGGGTCGCCCTCCATTTCATCCAAAAAAAAAAAGGAAACAGAGAAAGGAAACAAGCGACAAGAAACTTAACAGCAAGTTACATATCTATGGTCTCCTAAGATGGCTGAAGGCTTTACAAATCCAGGATTCAAAACCTCACAGATCTGTTGGCCAAAAAAACATAAACGTCAAATGCCAAGCTCAAGCTGACACGTACTCGGTTATTTTCTAAAGCGACTAATACAATGTATGCCTTATATACCAAAAATTTGAATTAATATCATAATGTTCAGAGGACCAGCATCTCTGATGTCCCAACTAGTCAGTGGTCCCACAAAGAGCCATGGATTTTAATCCATCATAAAATTGATTTCACCACCAGACATGCATCGTTTTCACCAAAGGAATATGATTCTTGGATATTGTTGGTGATCTGTCACCATATCTAGGAAGGATGCTCCATGTCAAACTCGACAAAGAAAGACATTGTGGGACCAACAATAAACATTTTATACATATATGAATGAGACGAGCTCTTTGTTTTAAGAAGCTATCAACATAAAAGATAGAAGCCTTCTAGAAAGCAGTAGCATCAAACTAACCCATACATACCAAAGCATGGGAGATAGCCCTAGCTTTTGAAGTGTTACATAATAATTTCATAAAAACATTATCACAAAAGGCTATCAGTGTTTCCAGACATGCAGTCATTGAATGTGTCAGCTTTTCTTTCTTTCTTTGAAGTAATGTTATGAGATGCCACTTTTGTGTGCACAAAGAAATTTTCCTCCCACCTGGCATGAAGAAATTGATGGCAGCCATTCAATAGCAGAGGTGGCTGAATGTTGAACTGCCAACTTAGTAGTAGGTAAGTCTAGAAAACTTTTCATGTACACCAAAAGCTAGAGTTAGACATTCAATTTAGGTAATTAAGATTTACCTATTGGATGGACTGCCATTTTATATTTAATTAATTCTTATTGGCTGAAAATTTTATATTTGACCTTTGATTTTAGATGCCCATTTTATGTTTAACACGAGTTGTTAATACGTGTGTACAGAACAAGGTTAATAATGTCAAGATACAAGACTATGTATGCAAAGCTAATAGTTATTAGCTGAGTTTGTAGGCACCCAATTCTTTATAGGCGAGCTCTGAAGTTCCAGCCTCGGTGGTAGCAATCGATCAATGTATTTCTCAAAAAACTACATATTTAATATAAGTGTATGTATATGAATAAATTTAAAATATTAATTGTGTAGAGGCTAAAAATAAAATGTCGGCCAAGAAATGATCAGATGTTTAGTTTCAATTAATTATTATAAACAAGTGCTTCGCACTTGAGGTGCATGCGAGGGTAAGCATTAAAAATTAATAGTTTTAATCCTCTCCTAAATGCCTCATAAATACATTCTCACATTTAGCCAGTAAACTCCTCTTGTTTCTCTCCCTTAAGCAAGGGCTAGTAGGGGCATATTTAATTTGAAGAGGACACATATAGAGCGCTGCATAGACTAACAGATGGTAATGACTATAGGAAAAGATTCATGAATGGTGGACAAACTCTTAGAGTCACTTATATTCTAACAGTAGAGACTTCTCCACCGTGATATTACTAGGACACTTCAACATCACATTAACATCATAACACTTCCAAGAAGCAAATCTTTTCTTCAATCCTGGAATTCAAACACTGTGTTTCTGATGTTTAAGAGATCTCATGACACTTGGGAAATCTTTTCTTCTAATGTCAGTCTTTTCCCTCAAGATCTTTAGAAGATATTTTAAGTTAGTCTGACTAGTTCCTCCGTAACATCTGAAATTTGTGAAGAGGGATGTAGGACATTCAAGCTCAAGTGCTATGGACCCAACTACATAATGATAACAACCCACCATTGTTATTTGTTCTATGTGACATACCTCATTACAATATCAATGGCATATCGACCCTCTAATGTAACAAGGTTTTTTCAAGGAATCTCTAATGGGACAAGGTTAAACCGGTGTACTCTATGTTAAGGTTTTAAACTGGCTCGACATGTTAAGAGTTCTTTTCTTGGTAAATCAACATGTTAGGAGTTCAATAGGCATAATTTGCTAGTTTTTCAAGCTTCAATATCATGGATTATGATAAGTTATTGGGTAGATATTTATGCTGACCCTATGTTGAACCTCGACAAAAGCACAAAATCATAAGAGGAAGGGACAAGATTTTTAGAGCTAGAATACCAATCAAAATGGATTCCAGGAAGCTTTCACAAAGCATCTTCTTTGTCTCCTACCCCGATTTTGATACAGTTCACTGCCTCGTGGCCCAAGGATACATTTGTAGAGATGGGTTTACTCTGATTGTTAATCACTGGGATCTTTATAGGGGTGCCTCTCAACGTAGACTAAAACTTAAGGTTTATGTGTTATTGATTAACCTTCCTCTTCAGCTCCAGACTACAGACGCCATTGCAACAATTATTCAGGATTTGGGATTCCCTATCGAGCCAGTAAATCGAGCCTTCGATGGGAAGACCTAATAGGCTTTGATATCGTTTCTTTTGTAAAAATATAGAGCTCATCCCAAAAACAGTTGAGGTAAATATTGGTCCACACATTTTCAAAGTTTTTGTGGTAATAAACTTTGTTTTGGAATAGGAGCCAATTTTTGATGGCACAACCATGGGCTCGCCAGACAGCACAGACAATGGAGAAGATGATGGATGAAAATTTTGGATAAATAATGAAATGCATACACCTCACTCAGAAGAGGGACGATAGTAGCAGCAACAAGATGATACCACTTCTCCGATGGATCATGAAACATCCAGAGCAGGAGAACAATCTACCTCCCATCATTCACTGCCGGCTAACCAACCTTAAGCTGCAGACTACGGTCATTGCTAGAAGAGACTACCACCATGATCGGCTCGACCTGATCGTCGCCACCATTTGGAACCTGATCTGACCTAACCAGATCCTCGTCAGTGCCATTGGTAACTTCCTCGTGCTCCATTATGCCGACAAGATGCCCATAATCCATCTCGTTTTGCCTTACCGCAAAGATCTGCCTGCCAGACTGGATGATCCCTTCAGATTTAAATTCAAACTCTCAGACACTGTTGCCTCCTCCCTTTCACTATCATTCGACCTGACTTCATCCAGTGGCGTGGCTTCATCACCCCTTACCTCTTCCCACAGTCACAGCAAGCCGTCTGTTGTCTCTGACCAAAAAACTACCTCGATGGCTAGGACATTCTCATCTATCCTGTCAGCTTTGTATGCAATAGATGGCGAACTAATGAGCAAAGGATCTGAAATCCTTCGTGGCCAAGTGAGACATTTGACCACTGCAAACCCACACCCTGTTGAAACTCTATCTTTCACACTTACGAAGCGCAGTGCTAGACTGTGCGCGAAGAAGATCAAATCCTTGAGTCTAATTGAGACAGAGCTTTCATCGCAAGATCTGCTCTACATTAACTCCCTCACCATTGCTGAAGTTAAACATTGGGTAGACACCGCAGCATCATCTTCAGCGACTACAGCAATTCAGACATCGACAAACTGAGGGATATAGAGAAAACAAGATACAACTAAGAACACCAGTTTGCCCTTGAACAGGTCTAATCACAGTGTTCTAAAATCCATGAGTCAGCAACTTTTAGAATGACAACATCCAAGCAGACCTCATCACTTCTCTCCATCTTCATTTCCCATACTAGCTATCAGATGGATTGCTTTCGATTTGTTTGGACAGCACAATACCTACCTGCTGGCCTTTTGTATTAGGAAGCTATCTCTTGAACCGAGATTAACCAGGTTGCTTCTGCATGTTCCATGATTGTATGCTGTCTACGCTTCGATGTATATTTCTATTTTTTATTGTCTCTTACCATGTCACTACTATTCTAGAATGTGAGAGGATTAGGTAAATCAACAAAAAAAATTGATCTGTGACATTGTTGTGCAATCCCGATGCATGATTTCCTACTTCCAAGAAACAAAGCTAAAAGAGACCCTTCCCAATCATGTCACCATAGCCTGTGGTATGAACTATGACTCCTAATTGGCCCTCAATGCAAATGGCTCGAGAGGGGACCTTCTTAATTGTTAGAACTCGAATCAAACTAAAAAATCCTTTTCTACATGGGCACATACTCTCTTAGCACCCTCCACGGTCCTATTCATTCTACTCCTAGTAGCATGGACTAGTTGATTACCAATATATACGGACCTAATGACCACAGCCTGCAATCCAACTTTTTCTCAGAGCTTACGTTGATTCGATAACTTTGGCAAGGCCCCTGGGTCATTATTGGAGATTTCAATGCCATCCAATTCACCGGAGAACGAAAGGGTATAGGCGGTGACAGCTCTGTCTCGGATGAATTCAATATGTTCATAGATAATCACCAGCTCATTGAGATCAAGCAAAAATATTTGATATTTACTTGGTCCAATCATAGAAATACTCCCTTATTGGTAATATGGGACTGTTGCCTAGTTTCTGCTGACTGGTTGGAGTTAAATTCCTTTGCAGTGCTTATGCCGCTACCAAAACAACCTCAGGTCACTTTCCATTACTCTTGGAGTTTAATCGACACCCACAAGATAATAAGATATTTCGCTTTGAAAACTTCTGGTTTCTCCATCCAGGTTTTAATGAAATGATAAGGGCCTATTGGACAGCGATGCCAAATGATAAAAATGCATCAGCAAATTTGGTTATAAGCTAAGGTATCTTAGATTAAAACTCAAATCATAGAACAGGTCAGCCAATGGCAACATTATTCATAGAAAAATAGTATCAAACTGAAAATTCTAAAACTTGACTCCTTGAAAGAGATTATGATCCTCACGTCTGACCAGATTCAAGCAAGACAGTCTCTTAAACAACAACTGGAGCTGATATTAAGAAAGGAAGAAATTTTATGGTGACAAAGATCAAGAATCAACTGGCTAAAATTTGGGGACAAAAATATCAAGTATTTTCATGCTTATGCCTCTAATAGG
>KE505048.1:482289-498092 GCA_000441515.1 Elaeis oleifera | reverse complement strand
TTAAACAACAACTGGAGCTGATATTAAGAAAGGAAGAATTTATGGTGACAAGATCAAGAATCAACTGGCTAAAATTTGGGGACAAAATATCAAGTATTTTCATGCTTATGCCTCTAATAGGAGAAGGAAAAACTTCATCTCAAGCATTGAACACTAAGGAAAGGTCATGATAGATCCTAAAGAGATCACAGATGCCTTTACCTTAGTGTATTCTTAACTTTTGGGGGAGATGAATGTGAGCTCCCTGATGCTGAACTAGTCAGTAATATTCTCTGAAAACTTATACAATGCAGCAACACTTGAGCAGCCTTTTACTGAAGAGGAGATTAGGGAAGCAATCTTCAATTTTCCTAAAGATAAGGCACCAGGTCCAGATGGTTTTCAGCAGAATTCTTCCAATGAATCTAGAATGTACTTAAGCCTGATCTCCTTAGACTTTTTGATGCCTTTTCAATCATGATGCAGGCATCTCAAGGCTAAACTTCATTTTGTTCATTGATACCTAAAAGTAAGATTGCAGAAGGGTTAGAGATTATCGCCCAATTAGTCTAATGAATGGGGTGTTGAAGATCATCACAAAGGCATTAAGTACTAGACTGTCTAAAATTCTCAGCTCTCTGATCACAGATGTCCAATTTGCTTTTATTAAAAATAGACATGTAAATGATTCCTATCTGAGCGTAGTGGAGATTATCGTTGTTAGCACCAAATCAAAATCCAGAGGTTTAGCTCTTAAATTGAATTTTGAAAAAGCTTTCGACATTGTCAGCTGAAAATTCATTCTCGCCATTCTGAAGGCAAGAGGATTCGGTGAACATTGGTGCAAACGGATAGAATGCATTCTATCTTCTAATAAAATGACTCTACTCATAAATGGCACCCCTATCAGATGGATTAATGCAAAACGTGGGTTAAAATAAGGCGACCCCATGTCACCACTTCTCTTCATTCTCATTATAGACTCTCTACACCGAATTTTTCGCAGGCCGCCAAAACAAGCTCCTCCATGGAATCACCTACTCAAAAACTACATCAGAGATCTTATGCTTGCAATACACCGATGATACAATGATCCTCAGTGATGACAACCTAAGTCACATTCAGCACCTAAAGTTTATCCTTTACTCTTTCAAGTTGCTTTCAGGGTTGAAGATTAATTTTAATAAAAGTGCACTGTATGGTATCAACTTATCAGAAGAAAGGAGTAAGCAGCTGGCGGCTGTTTTAGGTTGTCCCCTCTCCTCTCTACCAACTATGTACCTAGGATTTTCACTAAACAATGAAAAAGGGAGAGCGGTTGACTGAAATTTTTTAGTAGAGAAAGTAGATAAAAAACTATTAGCTTGGAAAGGTAAGTTTCTATCTATTGGAGGATGCCTTACTCTGGTCAATGTAGTCTTAAGTTCTCTTTTCATTTTTTGGATGTCAACCTTCCTTCTCTCTTCCAATGTGGTAGATCATATTGACAAGCGAAGGAAAGACTTCCTCTGGAGAGGAGGAAAATAGTGTGCAAGTGGACACCATCTAGCTAGATTAGAACAAGCATGCAGGCCAAAGAAGTTTGGAAGATTGGAGATTCTGAATCTCCAATTATTCAACAAGTGTATGCTACTTAAAAGATGGTGGAGATATCACAAAGAACATAATAGAGAATGGAGGAACTAATACCAGACATCCACTATAAAAATGGGACAGTATCCCTAAGGAAGCTCATGGCATTCAGTTGGCATCGACTGCTTGGAAAGTGTCCAACAAGTTTGTCAATTATTTAAAGTAGGGATTGAATTTCAAATTGGGGATGGAACGAATAGCTTTTGGACTGATCATTGGTATGAAGGTCAGCTACTAATAGACATCTTCCTAATACTCTACCTTCATACACACAACCCGATGATATATGTTCATGATATTCTTAACATTCAAGATTTTCATAAACTCTTCCACTAGCCACTCAATACCCAAGCAACGAATGAATTTCAGCAATTTCGACGCCTTATTAACTCAACTGTCATCGAGGGGGTGCTGACATGGTTATTTGGAGATGGAGCCAAAGCAAAAATTTCAAAGTCAATGAATGCTACTCTTTTCTTAGCCATGGTGGTATCCTTTTAAGCTTTGCCTAGGTAATTTGGGGCTTTCCTCTTCCAACAAGAACTAAAGTATTCAATTAGCTGGTCTTCAATAATAAGATCCTTACAGCAGTCAATCTCAAGAAACGAAACTTTCTAGCTCTACGTCAATATATGCTCTGTTATATGGAAGAAGAATCTACAGATCATCTCTTTCTCACCTACAAATACTCCATATAAATTGGAAACACCTCCTTCTAAAGCTACGCTTAACAACATTGGCCCCCTTCCACCCACCATTTATGAATTCTGAGGAGAATGAAAAGGAAGACTATGGTAACAGGCACTTAAATTCGGATGGGACTGCATTGCTGTCGCTTGCATCTACAGCATTTAGAAGGAAAGAAACAATAGGATCTTCAGATTCATAGCAAACTCTCCTCTCAAAATAATAGAAATTAGCTGGTCAGTTCCAAAAGATTAGCTAACTTATGCCAATGTCAGCAGTAACACCCAAATTTTCATACTTGAGAGTCTACGATAAACATTATTATTCTGCTGCTGTTAAACCTTGATACAATTTATTGGCACTGTGGGGTTCGACAACTGAGGGTCAATGGAGAGTAAAGAAATACGAGACTAGATGATGTGAAGCATAAAGACGAAGTCATAACAGAACACCAAACAATGAAAAACAATAAACAACTGATGGGGCAGAGCAATGTCAGCATGGGGTTTTATCTGACTCACAGAGGAATTATAGGTTTATAGAACTAACGGGCTTTACAAGTATGAGGATTTACAGGTTTCTAAGGTGCTTTGGGAGTGGATAGGACTACTTCTTAGTTCAATTCTCGGGTTGGCTCTCACCGTTGGCAGATGATCATTACAAAATCTGAATGATTGACTTTCGATGACACTACGGTGGTTGCTGATTGATGGCGAGCGGCAGGATGGAGCTACGACGAGCTGTGATGAGGTGAAAGACAAAAATGAATGACAAAGGGCAACTGATCACCGAATACTGAGATATCTACAGAATGAAAGATCACTTAGGATGTCGAAATGGAAACAAAGCGATCAGCTTATGGGACTATATATTGCTCAGAGAGGATCTACAGGTTTCTAGAGTTAACAGGTTTTATAGGTATGAAGATAAGTTTCTCAGGTAATATAAATAGAGTATCAATTCTCCTATATTTTTCAATTGCTGAATTCTACTCAGCATCCTTTTCTTGACTCACCCTCTGTAAATATTCAATTTATCAATAAAATACAGGTGGCAATCCCTACCTTCTTTCCATCAAAAAAAATATTATGGCAATCACATAAGTGGGAGAATAAGGTTTACCAATGCTACATAATTTTGAGTTATGTATATAAGGTTTACCAGCGCTGCATAATTTCGAGTTATGTACAGTCCACCCAATACTTGTCATCAATATCTTCAATGCTAACTGCTTTAAACTTGAGTCCAAGCTGGTAACTTAGGGTTCGTCTTGTATCTTTCATGCAAAAGAATGATTGATTTTTTTGGCTACATCAACCATTGCATCACGTAATGATCATTTTGAGATCTATGCAGATGGATGAAAAAAAAAGATTGAAGTGTTTTGAGATATGTATGATGTACGATCCAATGGTCGATGCCATGAAAGAAGATCAATCTTTTTTGTACATGCAAGATACAATCCGAACCTGGTTACTTAAAGATGCATGCATGGATGGTCCACAGATATCAAAGGATATAGAAGCATTTGCCATACTAAAAGTTACTTTGGTGAAAAATGATGCACTTCTGAAATTATTATTTTAGCAAGTGCATGGAAGACCAAGAGGAATATTCTGCTGTTATTTCTTTTTTTGGTAAGATTTCTTTTTTTTCTTCACCACCTTTTTAGAAAATAAGTGTAGAGGCTACATACAGAGGTTCTTTTCTTCCTATTGTAATAGCATTGCTAGAATATTGTTTTCAAAGTTACTCAAGTATACCAATTTAAAGGGAGAAAGGAGACTTCATTACACTGGGTGAGTCTTTGTCAGCTGTGATATTCTTGAGCTACTAAATAGTTAAGAAAGAGCAACGCTAGGGGAATGAGTGGCGCGGTTGGATGTACACTTATTTGTGGAAACACAGTTGGTCGAATACTTATTTGGGCATGACTAGACTCCCATGATTCCAAGTTGATCTAACTTCATCATTACAAAGATATTCTCGTAATCACAAGGATCATGAAGACCATTGCTGAATGGGCGAATCTATAGTAAAGGAAAGGGCAAAAGAACTTTTGTAGAACTTTGCACTCAGATTTGTGAATGTCACAAATCTGAAATATTTTTAAGCATAGTGAGTACACGATAGCAGTATTGGTATCTCAATGAATCTTTTCTACCATTCATCTTTAATTATTCTAAAGAAATATGACGAGAAGGCCACTATCACCTCTACCAAATGGAAGGAAATATGCTGGTTGGTGAATACTTCATCCATCGTATGTATACTTGGATAAAATATTTACGAGTATATTAATATGAAAGATATTATCTTAAGCATACGTGTACAATCTGCGGTCTATGTTATGCAAAGTTATCCCATCTGTTTAGCGATGAAAGTAGTATAGATAATGTCTATTCGGATCCATTTTCATATTCGAATCTATCTAAATATGAACAAATATTGGAGGATCCGACTAATATCTGTATCCATATCCATATCTATCAAAGAAAAATGGATATAGATATGGAAAGATAAGTATCAGATCCGTATCTGAATATCCGAATATACCTGTAACTCTATATAATTTATATGAAACTTATTAATTTTAAAAAAATATACAACTATATAAGCATGTTATTAACTTGATTTATCATCTATTTAGTAATATCTTTGATTTTATAGTTATAAAATTCAGTTCTCCAATTTATATCTACAATTATTTTCAGTATCCAAATTATATCTGTATCTATTTAAAATAAATATAGATATAACATTTTATATTGAAATAGTATCTATATTTATATTCATCAAATAAACAAGTATGGATATGGATATGCTTGTATCCACTCCATATCTGATTTGGTTTCAACCCTATATCTATTTGTTTGTGTAACATTACAAGAGAAGGAAGAAAAAAGAGGTTAATTACAAAGTGATGCTTATCTATAAAATTATATATTGATCAAATGTTTATAATGTGATTGACAGGTAAAGGTGGACAGGGATCCTAATGCCGATATTTTTTACGTGCACACAGAGACCGCGTCGTCTTATTTAGACTCCCAAGCTGGATTTGTGGAAAGGAGCAGTGCCATAGTGGGGGATGCACATCCCCAGATATATGCCAGACATCATTCACGCGATCCAGATTATAGCTGTATTCCAACACGGAGAATGGTCCAACTTTGGACTATTTTATATAGTTTCGCCATAGTGTTACGGATATAAATTTAAGGATGGAGTTAGTGACAGGTTTAAAGAGCTGTTTGGATGATTGAGCTCCTTATGGGATTTATTGATTAGGTCAGTATAATCAATAAATTAAGTTATATTTATAAATATTCAAGATATTTTGAAGTGAGCCGATCTGAATTTGAAATTTTTTTCTTATTGTGAAATTCGAATCAGTCCACTTTAAAAATATTCTAAATATTATAAATGTAAATCTAATCCAACTTGATTTTATTATTATACTAATCAAATTCACAAATGTTATAGAATTTTCGATTCAATCATCTAAATAGGCCCAACAGCAGCGAGCGATTCTTCATGGCTTAAAGACGTCAATATGTGAGCAATCATTACACATGATGCAGAAAGGCCAGCAGGCAGCAAGGAAAACAGTGGGCATTGGCTATCCTTTTAGATAATAGTCATGTCACAAAAGCCACAATATCCATTGGCTAACGCCCTCAATGATGGAGAATCAAAGCCAAATAAAAGGGTAGAAGATTACATCCTTCCTTCCCTAATGTCCTACGTAAGCATGATATGTACAATTATAAGCCCTCTAGCGTTTCCCAGTTTTCATGTTAGACTTTTGTATACATACCTCACTTTGTCCCTCTCCTGGAAGACATGGACCATCCTCAAGCACCCCACTACCAGGGAGGTCAAAATTCATCACCAAGATTTTTGAGATAAAATCACCATTCTAGGTTCAGTACTAACGTCCCTTTCTTATTAGCAGGGATGCTTGCTCTTTTATGCCGACCCACGTCCAGGCCCGAATGAGCCCATTGTTCAAGCCCGAATCAGGCCCGCTTCCAAGCCTGATTATCTGACCTATTTAAATGGCACCAAAAGTCTTCGCCAAATCAAAACAAAGATGGAGATCTAATCTTGGCTCCAGCAAGATGTTGAACCCCAGACTCCCAGCTGCCCAGCATGATGATGGCGGTCACCGGTCAATGGACGGAACTGAGAAAGTCAGGAGACAGAAGAGTGAAGAGAAGATCAAGAGCCGAAGAGGATGGGTTTAAGGGTTTAATGGGATTAAAAGGATGCTCACCTTGGGCGATGGCGGCACGGCGACGGCAGCATGACGACGGCAGCACGGTGTTGAAGCAGCACGGCAACGGCGACGGTAGCATGGCAATAAACTTTAAAACTCTAAATTCAGAGGATCCTTACCCAAAATTCGAAGGATCTGTTGACGATGATGGCGGTCGGTGGACAAAACACGGATCAAGGACGGAGGATCCTTACCCTAAATTCGACGGAAGATGACTTCGACCGACAACAGCGACGCCGACTAATGACTTCGACGGGGAAGAACTGAAGACGGAGAACTGGAGAAGAGAAGAGGAAGAGGGCGATGGGAACTGTCGACGCCGTCGAGGCGATGGGCTCAGCCGACAGCCGCTCATGGTTCCGATCCGATTTGCGAAGGAATGGTCGAATGGAGAGAAGAGGGAGGGCAGCTGAGGCCTGAGGGTTTTTCATCTTCTCAGTTTTCGGGCCTCTAATCGGGCTCAATTTTGGGTCCGGGCTCAGGCTGGACCAAAGGTCCGCCGGAGCCCGGCCCGAAATTAAAATGGGCCCTGTTTATTGGTCCGAGCCTGATCTGGATGGTTTCAAGCCAAGCCCAAAGCCCGATCCGAAGCCGACCCAACCCGATGGGCCTCGGGCTGGCCCGAGCCCACTTCCAGCCCTTTTGGTCTGGCTCGAGTCCGGTCCGAAATTAAAATGGGTCCTATTTTATTGGTCCGAATCCGGTCTGGATGGTTTCAAACTAAGTCTAAAATTCGATCCGAACCCAGCCCGATCCGATGGGTCTCAGGTTGGCCCGAGCTCACTTCTAGCCCTATACACATCCCAATTAAGCATCGAACAAATTGTAAGAGAGAATTTGCATAATGCGGCAGATGGTATTGAACTCCACAATTGGCAAACTTTGGTTTTTCGGAATGTACTATTTTGTTTTCAGATAATATAATTTCCATAGATATTGTCACATTTCGATAAGGTTATTATGTGAGCTTGAGCTTAGTCCAGAGAGGCATGTGGCAGACAACACCAGTCTCAGCTTGGACTCATGCCTGGCTCGTCCAATTTGGTCGCCGGAATTCTTTATGGGTTCGGTAGTCTCTCTATCTGGCTCACAATTAATAATAATTGTTATAACAATGGCTGTATGAATCACAATGCATCTAAAAAAGGATGTAAATTAGGTTTCTTAATGAACTATTGAGGGCAAAATAGTTATTTAGGTTCTATTTAGATGATTGAACCAAAATTTTATTCGGCTTATTTTACAACTATCCAGGATCTTGTTTTTTTCTTACGAGATTTAGGCCAACTCATTTAAAAGATGGCCGGTTACAAAATAGGCATAGTCTAACCTATAATCTTATATTTTTAATAATTAGACTACGAATTTCATAGATTTTTAGACTCGATTATTCAAACAAACCTTTAGACTTAAAAATAATAATAATAATTATAAGAATCCGTGTTTTGTGAGAACCAGCACTTGTATAAGCAAACTTGGTTTTCGAATTCGTGACCCCAAGCCGAAACCAACCTCGACCTGCAAATGAATAGGTTGGGTACACATTCAAATTCAAAACCATTAAAAATTTCAAATCAGGCCTAAATTTGAGGTTTTTATAACCATCTCAACCCAATCCCACCTAGTTATTGTCTATACACCTAATATTAGTTTTATATATATGCTCTCCAATTTCTGAACTCTTATCACAGGAAACGTTATGTTGTACTTTAATAGGATAGAAAGAATAAAAATAATCATAACTATAACATTTTTGGATATCTGTAACTAGTCTTAAAATTAAATATATTTAAATTTATCTCAATTATTGTTATATGGTTGATTATCAAGTGTTTGTTAGTCATGATTTAATTTTTGGAACACATAATTGAATATTTTATTGATAAACTTCTCCAAGTATTCATGCTTTTTAGCTTCATTGATTTTTCAAGATGTAAAGTACTGTATAGAAAACCTAGATTACATATTCAAATTCTACCGAAAGACATAATAGCTTTTTCCAAAGACATGGTTAAAAATTTGCCGTGCTAGTATGCTGAGCTTTGCAGATGGGAGTTAGGTCTAAGGTAGCCCAATTCAAAGGACTAGTTTGGGCTTGAATCCTAGTCCAAATTTGGCAAACCTCCAACGGCCCATTTATATCCTCAACTCATTCGCAAATTTGCCCAATGCTGATGTCAGGTCCACATTCAGTAACATGTCAGAAATCAAATGAAGCTATCTCTAGGAGCCGACTTAATATGTTTCTAATCTTCAACCTGTTATGATTTTGTGAGATTATATTGGTTGTTTGGTTGACATATAATGTCCCTTCTCCATTGCAACAATTACATGAGTTGGAAACTAATTTATCTGTTGCTACCATTCATTTAGCACATAATTCATTGGTGTAGCTAGCGGGGATTTGCACAATATATCAAAGTTAAATGTTATGACTACTCAATTGGCCCCGAGTATCGTTCAGCCAATCACCGACTTTTATATAGGACCAATAAATCAAGCAATGATACAGTGAAATACCTGTAACATTTCCTGTGCAAGAAAAATGAGTACTTGAATTTTGTCATGCAACCATTTCTTATCTTTTTTTCGAAACTATGTAAGCATTTCTTTTAGATCATAACTGCCGATGCGCCTTACAGGAAACCAATAGAAATTATTGTCCAGTAGAAAGGGAATTCCAACCAATATTTATGATTGAATGGCATGCTTATGTGGTAAGGATCTATCTGATTGAAAATGGTTTGGGTAGTTGTTTGTCATCGAGAAAGTTCCTCTAGGCCACATGGTACTCATGCAAACCTTGCTAATTTAATCTGTTGGCCACATGGTACTCATGCAAACCTTGCTAATTTAATCTGTTGGTGTAAATAGGAGGACATTATTAATCTCACATTGATTATGAGTCAAGTGAGACTTTAGTTTATATGAGGTGGAACTTTTTCTCCCACGTAAAATGTCTTTTAAAGGGCAAAATTATGACGATTCGTATCATAGTTTTAAAAATTGAAGCGGACAATATCTTACACATGCAAAAGCAGTGGTGCATCTCCCGCAACCTTACTTGATTAAGGAACAAAACCGTGAGAGTTCGTACATATGAGAGAGCTTAGACTGATCCATCCAGCTACGAGTCTTTGACCGAGCAACACGCCAACCTCCATTAGTATGGAAGAAGAAATTTTTGTTTCGACTGAACGGGCACCCCTAGCATTACTCATCCTAGTATCATTTTATAACATTGTTCACAAGGGAGGCTCCCTCTGTTGCACCCATTTTGTGGAATACAAAGCAAGGAGACAAGGATTAGAAGGTTTTAATTCATGATAGTGTACTATTTTTGCTACATTAAGAGCCCTTGTGCAAGATGATTTGAGACAAGTACGCACTGAAGAGAACCAAAATCTTAATTATTCGCTTCACAATAAAATTTGTTGATTTGTAGCCTTTTCTATTTTAGATTCTTGCAGATGGTATACATATATAGTTTGGTGGACTCGCATGAAATAATATTCTAGCACCAAAATAACAGGGAAATTACATCAGAAAGTTTTATAAAACAAGTAAAAGGAAACTGGGAGGATCACAAGTTAAAATGGTGCCGGATCATCCTATATTCCTAATATCACTGCCCTGCCAGGAGTCAGCCATTGTGAAGATTGATGTGGGTAAGACAGCACACTGATTCTTGGTGTGATGACCTTAAGCTTGGTCTTCATTGCTTTCTCCACTTCCAATGTAGCTAATAACATTAGAAGCAATGGCAATGGAGCTTGTGATGACGGCCAAAGCTATCATACTTGCTGCTTGGACTTTGTCTTTTCTCTTTGCTATCCCATGAATGTCCCTATCCAAATAAAAACAATTAGAATATAACCTATATTAAATATCATATTCCAAGTAATAATCTCTAAAAATCTTTATAAGATATAATAATCGATATAGTCTACAAGCTAACAATTTTTTAGGATTTGTAAATACGATATTTTGTATCATTAGTAGCTTATTTGCTGCACAAAATGCATATGAAGAAATGTGTCATAAATTATTCTACTGATGTTTAGGTCTATTCTACCGTCAACATCTTAACAATTAAAAAAATTGATCGGTGAATTGGAGGTCATCCCAGTGGCCACATCTCTTTATTTTGCAAGTCAATGATTTTGAATTTGATTCCTGGATGGCGTCTGAAAACATAAATCTGAACAATTATATCATAGATGATTTTCCTACCTTTCTCTCAAAGTAATTAAAAAATTGGTTTCTATCATTTTACGATGAATTATTGTAGAGAAAGAAAGAATTCAAGAGAAGTCTTGCAATTATCAAAATTAAGAAAAAATATAGATTTTTACAGAAAGACTATAAAAAAACACTATATAACTGGATTAAAAACATTATGGAACGTATCATAGAGGGATAATTATTTTCAAAATAAGAAAATAGAGAACGCATCAAAGGATTATATGTCTTACCTCAGAACAATGGCACCAGGAAAGATCAAAGAGAGGCAAACAGCTGCAGTTGATCCAATGAACTGAAACATTGTCCACACACTCGGGATGGCCACGGCCGTCAGATAGATGAGCCCCATCAGTAGACTTGTGAGAGACACAAATCGGATGGTGTCTTCAGCTAGCGGCTTTGATCTTGAAAACAAGAGCTCGTCTATGTTGAGCCTAAGTGCAAAATTAAGGAGGGGAACACCAGTATCAAATGAAGGGCATAGCTCAGTCGGACTATGTCATTTAGGAGCCGTCCGATTTGGGAGCCAGAGTTCTGATCGAAATTGGAGAGCACATCAGCCATCGTTGATTCGCCAAAGAGTAGATAACCGAAGAATCCAACGACTGCGTAGATGGCAGCACATAATAATAAGGAGATCCGAACCGCCACTTTCATATTGGAATAGTTGCTGACCTCCGCTTGGATTGGATGGACTGCAAAATGTATGCAACATTAGTTCCACAGTATATTAGATTGTGACTTGTGGATGCAATGCATGTGTATTTTATTTTAAATGATAAGATTATCTAAATAATAAATAATGAATATTTGAGGAAGAGAATTGGACCTTTCACCTTTGTAGTTAATCGCAATACACTACTCTAACCGGTAGTGGAGGTGGGAGACAGTGGGAGATATTATTATCAGACGGATCATATCCACCTTGGACGTGGGATAATTAAAATCACTTCAATTTTTTTCTCTTTCTTCTTTTTTAATGTGTAATAGCAACACAATAGGTCTATGATGGACCTAATCCACCTAATAAATTCCCACAATGTGGGGTAATGAAACTAGGTTTGGAATAAATAGGACATGTCTCATGGTCATATTAGGAGAGTTAATAATGTGCTGTTTATGCATGCCCTGCATATGTTGCAATGCAAGTTCAGGGACTATACTATCAAATGATTCAATGGGAGTTGGACATGATTTGGTTGTCATTCAACGATTAGCTCTCATTCAATTTCTTTTAATATAAATTTAAGATGGACTAACATAAATTTAAAATACACTAAGGGGGTGTTGGTTCGTAATCGAAATTGAAATGGAATGGGAATGAGAACCGGAATGACTTGGAATCGGAATCGAAATGGCCCAATCCTTTGAAGCATTTGGTTCGTGACCGGAATAGAAATCGAAATCGAAATTGGAATGAAAATTTGAATCTATAAAGAAGAGTAGGGATTGTGTTTTATATAGATGAGCCATTCCCATTCCATCTTGAAATAGGAATCGAAATGGAACTCTTTCCAACCAAACAGTTGGAATGGGAGTCACTCATTCCAATTTCGATTCCAGACCTCCACTCCTCCCAACCAAACACCCTAAACGGTAGCAATCATGAAAAATAGTTTCTCTTTTTCAATTATTTTAGTTAGAAATACGTTTAGTATCTTTCATATGAACCTTGTTATTACAAGAATAATAAGCCTATTTCTGATGTAAAAGTTGAATCCCTTATTTTATGGCAATTTAATATTATCTATAGATGGAGAAAGCCACTAAAAGTTAATGAAACATATTTAGACCATCAGCACGAAATGACAATGAATTAAGGGATCAAATTAATTTTCTTGAAAAATAACTTAATGATGCTACAAAAAAAATCAAATAAGTCGATTTAAGCAAGCTGATTGCTTTCATTATGACAGTTGATTCTAAGTTCCAAGGAACGACAGATTTTAGCGCATTTTGTTCTTTTAATTTTATTGGCACGTCAGTTATAGCAGGTGATTGCTTGAAGGTGTCAAAACTCATGTAATTACCAAACTAATTAACTTGGCATTTTGGCTCAAAAGAGGTCAGATATGTTCCTTACCGTTGAAGTGGAAGGTGAATGCTACAACAATGACCGGAACAGCGGTGAAGAGCTCAAAAGCGTTGGATAGGTGGGCAAAGTCAGGCAGGAGCCTTGGGGTTTGAGCGGTTCCGTGGAAGAGAGCATAGAGAGCCATGCCGGAGCTTATGCACATGAATACCACCGCGAGGAGAACAGATATGGCCGACGTCAATCTCAGTGAGTCTGCAACCAAATGCACCAACCACCGTGTGAGGATGAACCAATTTCCCATAATTCAATCTCATATAATTAAGCAACCATATACCTCAATAAGCATGAAAGACACTAAAGATGGCATCAATTTCAAGGCAAAAAATTTCGTAGTTTAAGGTAAAAGAATGATGTTTATACAGCAGCAAAAAAGTTATAGAAAACCTATTTTAAATGTTCTGCTAGCTTGAACTGTAACCGAACCACAAATAAAAAAAGGCCGAATCATGAACGTGCTCCGAGTCAATCTCTTTGATTCAGTTATATTGGTTTCTTTAAATTCAATTTGCTATCAGTTTGAGAAAGTTTTGAATAAAAAAATTTCAATTCTGATTTAGTTTGAGTCTTTGAAAAAATGATTTAAATCAATCGGGCTTGCCGTGACACATAAATATGTATATAAATATATATACATTTTTATACATGCATACATACATATATATTTTATTAATTTTTATATATAAATAGAATTTTATATTAAACTTAGCTCCATCTAATAAATTATATATCATTTCTCAGATGAGTTTGAAGCAATTTTCATATATAATTGGTTTGGATTCGATTTTAGTTTTGATGCTAATTGTGATATATTTCCAAACCCATCTGGTCTGACCTGTGCAGACCCCTCCCCAGAATGGAATTCTTGCTTGGTTCCATTTGAGAGAGAAAGCCCGAAGTAGCTTCAGTCCAAAAGGAGCTGAAGCCTCTTTAATAAAGAGGGATCCTGTTCCATTCGTACCAAGTTAAAAATGCGCTCACCTACTCGCCTGAGGAGGATTAAAGGGAGGATGACGACGACAAGGGTGATCAGCAGCGCCACGTCACGCTCGTTCCACCACTGCTCTCCAAACCACTCCTGCAGTACACCCAGGTGCACCGTCCCCCCCGATCGGTTCCCCGACAGCACGTCCCCTGCACCGAGATTTGACCCCGCGTCATAAGAGACTGTAATCAATAATATCCGGACGAATTTTAACGCACCTAGAGACCAAAGTGGGCCGACCGATGATGATGAGGAAGACGGTGAGAGTCCCCATGGTGGCGAGCGCGACGCAGAGCTGGACCGCGGTGGACCCCACCTGGCCGAAGGACTCCCCCATGACGCCGGCGTAGGAGCACGGCGACCCCGGCACGGTGTACCGCAAGAGGAACTCCGAGGAGACGTTCGAGAGGAAGGCGACGGCGGCGATTAGGAGGAGCGCCGGGCCCACTCCGAGCACCTTCGTCGCCGCCGGCAGCGACATGATCCCGGCCCCAATGATGGTCGTCGATATGTTGAATACCGCCCCGAGACGGACGCGCCGCCCATTTGCTCAGCCGCCGGCTGCCGGACCTCTGGCAGGAGAGGGGCCAGCATGCTGTTCTCCTTCCCGCCGAATTCATCTGGACGGATTTTTCCGGTGGCATCGGTGCAGGGCTGGCTCCAGTTCTTAAAACCATAGGCCCTGCGCTCGCCGCGGAGATATTCATAAAATTACTGAAATAGCCCTACAAAATTGCGATAGAAATGCGTTGGTGCCGAGCATTATAGGGGTAAATGTGGTAAATCACGCGTGTATAAATTTCGGAAAAATGGGAGGAACCGATTAGATCTTATTTTTGGGAGGAATTTATTAATTAAGGCTGACGTGGGGAATGCTTGGCGAACGTGGACGCAAAAGCGGGTCGGTTAAGTAGCTAATAAATTATTCTTTCTCCGCCCACGTGATTTATTGGGACAACTTTATGGAGGGACAGGGAACAATCGGGTCATAGGCCAGCTGTACACCATACGATCAGTCACCGTTTGGTGTCACGTGGCACCGTGGACCCACAGCTGAGCTGGACATTCAAGTGGCGGTTGGTGCTGGTTGGTAAACTAATGTTTATTTGCTTTCCCTCTTTTATTTATAGCATTATGTTTTGGTATGATTGAGGTTATTTGGGAAATATTTATTGCAGTGAATGTCCTTCGTTATTATTCGATTTTGAGATTCGTGCAACATATTAGGATCTGCATCATTTGCCATTCACGACTCTAGAGGACGTGGATGACGTTCCATTGAACCGAGACATCTCTTATATTTCTCCATCATCTAACATTAATGAACGTAAATATGCGGATAGCTGTAACCGGCAAGGTTACTTGAGCTTAAATTGTAGTTAATGGTTAATTGTATGAAAGTACGTGCTTTAGGAAGAAGAACGTGAAAATATATCCCCACCCATGTTCTCTAATAACTGAAAAATGACACTAGATTATAGTAGGCCTGCAAATGGGTCGGATCGGATCAGATCTTGAGTGATCCCGATCCGATCCAATTTTTTGATCGGGTCTTGATATTGAACCCATACCCATCCCAATAAAAATTGGATCGGATCGGGTCGGGTCCATGGCCGAATTTATTGACCCATTAGATCATTCGGGTCGGATCGGATCCATATATAATCCAGTCCCAATCCATAAAATGCGGGTCCGGTTCAGGTCTAATTCGGGTCGGATCGGATCATGGGTTTAAAAATCTACATAAAGTGGAATTAGAGGTCACATCGACAGCAAAATAGCATGGCCATATCTATCTTTTCATATAGATATTCTCTCCTCTCCTCTCTTCCTACGTCTTCTCACTTCATCATTGATTGTGGATATTGTATACCATCCCTAAGGCAATAGTAATGTACAAC
>KE505048.1:424827-451862 GCA_000441515.1 Elaeis oleifera | reverse complement strand
AAAACGTCTGACACCGGATCGTCTGACATCAGATCGTCTGACACCGTTTGTCCGGATCGTCCGCTGGTGAGGTTAGCAGGATCAGGGCGTGACGCAATGAAGATCCACTCCTTTCGTCCGACGTCCACCCGTATGGAAACGCGGGCCGACGTGACATCAGACTCAGGAGTGGGGGGCAACTGTTGGGATATACCGATTGATCCTGTCGCCGACTGATCTCGACGCCGACTCACCAACGGATCCCGACACCGACCCATCCTCGAGATGGACCGACCGACTTTGCCCGACTGATGATGGGCGACACCGATAGCGACTACCGATGGTGCCCGATCTGGGCGTGTCGGCCAAACTGGCCAACGCGGCCTCCGATCGTCTGAAAGCCGACCCGCATCACCGACTTCTTGTCGGGTGGACCTCATTGACTCTCCGTCGGATGGACAACCGACGCCCAACTCCTACAGACCGCTCTAGATGCCGATTATGCTTTCGAGTCACCACCCGACACTCAAATCCCGACGTATAGTCGGCCAGCTCTTCTAAAACGCCGAACGACCGGCATGGGCTGCAGTCCTGTCAAGGACATGTTGTACGACCGTCAGAGGGCGTTGCCCTTCCAGGGATCTGCGGCGTCGTCCTGCCAAGGACACGAATTAATTCCTAAGACCTGTCAACCCATCGACGACATGGCAACCCCCGGTGATGTGACAGCCCTCGGCGATTTGACAACTCCACAGTTGTTTACATCACCGACGGCGGGACCATACCACCTCCTACTATAAAACGGGGTAAAGCAACAGCTTAAGGTAAGCCCGGCTAACCTAACCAATCTCTCGGCTTGCCACCGTTGAGTCTCCCCTGGTTCTTCTCTACTGTTGCCTAGTCTCCTCTCTGACTTGACCGTCAGAGGGTCCCCGCCGGAGGCCTCTCCGGTCTGTGTAGACTTCCCTTGCAAGTGCTCGATTCCCGACGGCCAGGCGACGAGGGGATTGGCCGCAACAATAACCATCCTTCCATTTCCATATCGCTCTATGCTAGCTGAATTGTTCTTATTTAGAGTTCTTAGGTTATGTGCAGAGAGGCATGTTAAGAGTTAACATGATTTCTAAGACTTCTGGTTGTTATGCTACTTACATTGTCTGCTTTAAAACTGAAAAGTTCTGGTTGTCTCTCTTATCTGTGAAGAATCTGTCTTTCTCTCTCTTGTTTTGGTAAGTTGGTTTTAATGCTTATAGAGACCATATGCCATGAAATAAGGCTTATAGAAACCATATCCCATAAAGAATCTAATTGCTGTAACTTGCTATAATACACATCAGCTATTTGTTGCACTTTTGTGATACAAACGGATCTTTGACTCAAGATTCCACAATCTCAGTATTGTGCAATTACGTTGAGGCTTATGTTAGGAATGAACTCTATAGATAGAAAGGCCCCAACTCAAAGGTTTGTGGCATGGCACTTTTGAGTGTTATGTGGCATGGCACTTTTGGTGGAGCTATATCAGAGTGAGATTATAGGAGTATAATAGAATTATGGAAACAAATGACTGATGGAGTTTTTGGAGAGTAAAGGATAAGGGAGAAAAAGGATGGAAATACCCAGTGACAAATTGGCAAGCCACCCAAGAGTCATATGCAAAATCAGCATCATGACTTGAATGAGAGGGTCGCTGATCAGCTTGCTTGGAATCAGTACCAAAATGCCTCCAAACTCTTAATAATTAGTAAAGCAGGATTTTGGTGAAGTATCAATACACCCACCATGAAAAAACAGTAGTGCACCCCATGTTCAATATAAAACTTTTGCTACTTGAAAGGAGTACCTGCCTCTAATTGTAGCCTTCTAAGACCCTGGCTATGTAGAAGGGAAGAAAAGGACCAGATAAGAATCAAATTAATGTCCCTTTTGGTTCAGGAACAGAGTTATCATGGGAAAGTCAAGGAGGAACAACTTGGGCTTAAAATGGAAAAATAGGAATAGCTTTTTTCTACCATTTTTTTGGAATAACTTTATCCAGGTCTAGTGGAAAAAAGTACCTCTCCAAATTCCATTTATCTATGATCAATTGGTGCGACAAACTGGAATAAATCAGAAAAAGGTGGGCTACTTCAAACATCTATGGGACCTTGGCAGCACAAAACATGAGAGAGAACTAGAGCTAGTTCAAAGAATGAAATGGCATAGTAGCACTTCCAAATGTGATGCAGAAGCATGAGTAAGACTGGCCAAATTTTATGGTTAACCACTAAATTGTTTAAAAATACTTGTTATATGTTTGTTATGTGAAACATCTTCAAACTAGAAGTTAAAAATGGTAAAAGCAATATACGATACATATAAAATTGTACAAATTATCAAAGGACTATACTTGATAAAAGGGAGCTGTCAGACTCAAGAGAGATGTGGTGGAGTGAACTCTAGATTCTGAAAGGCACATGACCAAGGTAGATAATTATCACTACTTAGAAAATGGATGGAAGACCAAAAGATTCTACCAAGCACTTGAATGTATATAAATATACAATAGACCATGGCAATACAACTAATGACTAAGAAACAGCAAGAAAAGGAAGACAGAAAAGGGATGCATGTTATCAAGTAGGCAGATGAGCAGAATATCTGATTCACAAGCAGTAGAGGGAAAACTATTGTAAAAGCAAGACAGGCTATGAGGACCTAAAAGGCACAGATAGTTCAGATTGCATCTGATACTCATATTTATTGGGTAGTGGGTACTTCTAGGATGCTTGTTAGATACTCATTTTAACTATCATATTTTTGAAATTTTAAAAGGGCTTCAGATACTTTCCGGATATGCTTGAGTTCGATTCCTCTACGGATGAGGGGAGGACAGTATTTTCTTACATCCTTTTTATGAATGTTCACACCATTTATTGATGAAGGGTCAATTTTGGAGTTTGTGATGGTGATATTACCACATGGAGTATGGATTATGGTTTACTAATTTGAATGACAACTAAATGATGGAGTTTTTGAATGTTAAATGCTATTATATAAAGTATGGACTATGTTATCGAGTTAACCTACTATGCTTTGCAGATGCTTTTTAACTTATATGCCAAAAAAAAAGTACTTATTCATGGTTGTGTGATTATATTCTAGCTATAATGTATCCTGCTTTTTCAATTTTTTCCATATTTGTAGATTCATATCATGTAATATCCCTTTCCCCTATCCATTCCCCGTGCTCCATGGACAAGAACACTATTTTTCTGTGGAACTTAAGGTAATTCAACCTACAAAGAGAGAAATCAGTTAGCTGAAAAATTTCCATCTTGACATCACCTTTTGCTTTCCTCTGCCTAGTTCAAGATTGTAACAGATCCTATACATTCCAGTTATTCTGAATATTTTAGTTTCTCTTCCTTGTAATAATGGTAAGGTTCCATTACTAGCTCTGCTTACCATATGATAGACAATAATGATGAGATGGCAAACCTTTGAATTGAGAGAGTGGAGTTCTTCTTGGTCTATTTCAATAGCTCCTATCGTAGTTAAATGCATTACATTTAGATACAGACAACACATAAGAGGCAATATAAGTAGCAACCTGGTGATCTAAGTTAGGTATGCATAGGTTCTCCTTTTCATTGTGAAAGGATGTTTCTGCTTGAGCATCTTCATGGTAGAGATGGATCATGCGGACATAATAACAAGATGGAATTTAATCCCAGTTGTGTTGAATTTACAGTTCCGTGTGATAAGAACTTATTATGTCCTTTGCTTTTAAACAGTCATTCTATTACTCAATTTAAGAGTTGATCATATGTGTATCTGCATTTTTTCCTATTGTTTCCAAGACATAAAGCTGACATGCATTTTGGTCCTCCCTCTGTGGCCACATGATGAAAATTTTATAATTTGCTCACAGTTATGTTGCATTATTAGTCACTAATTTAGGTGGTTTTGTTGCTTTTCGGCCACAGGTTTGCTGCAGAGATATTTCATAACTTGCATGAAGAAGTGATAGCCACCGCTGCTAGAGGGCACGGGCTGATGCTTCGTGTCCAGCAGCTAGAGGCAGAGTTTCCATCAATTGAGAAGGCCTTCTTCACTCAGATTAATGATTCAAATTTTGCTTGCAATGATGGTTAGTGTGTGTTTCTAAAATTCTTTAAGAATGCTAATCTGTTGTTGTATTTTTAAAGTCACAAACAAGGTTTAAAACTTGGATCTGTTTGCAGTTCGGTTAAGCCAATGCAGATTTGGTTTCAGTAGTTTTAGGAAATAACCACTCAAATTGTTAAAAAGAAACTTAGCTATGGATTACTGTTTCGTATCTTTTCTCTTAACTGATTATCCTGAAACATTAAAAAAATTCCTTGAAAGCCTCTACATTTTGGTTCATGTATATTCATATGATTGTTGTTAATGTCGTCATTCTGTAGGTATTGACTGGCATTCTAATATTGAAATGGATCAGAATCTAATCACACGAGGAGATATGCCTCGTTTTATCTTGGATTTTTATGAAGAATGTCATGGTCCACCTCGATTATTTACACTGGACAAGTATGATGTTGATACTATCATCTTATCTGCTTTTGTGATATTTACAAATTTTGTCTGACGACTTGTCCTTGGCCCTTTAGGTTTGATGTTGCTGGTGCTGGGGCATGTTTAAAAAGATATTCTGATCCCTCTTCTTTAAGATGGAGTTGCCCTCTTCTAGAATGCTGGAAATAGAGCTTCCAAGAGAAAAGAAAGCTCGTAAGATCAAGGTAACATTTTAGAAAATAGATAATGACATATTTGCCATGTTAGGCTTGTGATACAGCCTGTCTGGAGTACTGTGAGAAATCTTTTGCTATATTTTGTAGTGTTGTCTTCTTCCTCTGGTTAATGCATTACACTTTAGTTGACTTTCTTAATCATGTAATCACCTAACTTTGGTTCAGATGGTATGGCCCTTGCTGCTTTAGGCAAGGGGCAAGGGGCAGGGTTTGATTCTGCAGCATGTTGGCCCTTGCTTCAACCCCTGATTATAGCAAGCCCAGTACTGTGAGTAGTGGCTTGGTCTGCCTAGAGGCCTGGGCTTCAGCCTGGGCAAAAAAAAAACTTTGTTTGTAGTGTAGACAAGGGGCCTTCATAAACCTTAAATAAAGAGTCCGTTCATCTTCTTCTTGTCTCCTTTTGTTTCTTTCTTCTATGAACCCTCTCTCTTTGAGGACCCTTGATTCGATTAGGAATAAGGTGAGGTGACATCCATAGCTTATACTCTCTTCACAATGGTTGAAGAACGATGTTGCCTTTGACTTTTGGAATAGAGTGGAATTGATTGGGGAAATATAGACTTAGGTCATGCATGAAAGTTATAATAAGTTTAGACATCTACAGTGTCAGGTTTTGATATGTGGGCAATTTGATCTACTCAAGTTCTTGATTTTTCTTGAGGACTTCATGTTTGTGACATAACTTTCAAGGATGAATGGAAATTAATGACATATGTACCATGGATCCTGGTGCTCTCTTTGCCTTGGAGGCAGAGAACTCATGATTCAAACATCATTTAGTTGTGCTTTTGTTTTGAGGTGTGGCAGCTTGGGCATGAGCACATTTGTCTTCTGCTTAAATTGATGTGTTTGTTATATGTTCTGTTTACCTGCTTTCCAAGAGGGAGCAACTTCCTTGACACATTTTTATTGATTGCTTTTATGTGCTTATTTTAGAAGCTGAAGGGGCATGCTGATTACTGAAGGAAAATGGTCATTATTCTCAATGATTTTCTCTGTAGCAAAGTTTTGGCAGTTAAGAGCATAACTAGCTAGAAAATTGTACTGCAATTATCTTATATGACAATTGGGCAGCAGAATGCTATCTAGTGATGGCAGCTTTAGTAGATTATTGAAACTTCTGACACTATACTACAGGATAATTTTTTTTTCTTTGGAGTGATGAAAAGAAAAAGCCTATTAACTGAATTACTAGAGTTAGCTAGACTTTCACAACTAAAAGTAGCTCATGAGGTTGATACTTTGGGCAACCTGAGGTTGATCTCATTTGAACTCTGATTTTTTCCATTTTTTCGTCCCATTGCATGAGGTCCTACTGGGTTGCTAGTTCTTGTGACTGCCTATTTATGGGTCATGGGGAACTTATGTTGTCCAGTTGGACAGATCCAAATCAAAACTAACCACAAAAGTAGCAGATTGTGAAGAATGTAGTGATAGTAAGATTGATTAGTTGTTTCTCTGCACCTTGGTTTGCAATCTGCCTTGGCCTTCAAAGAACAAGATCGTTGTTTGGAGTCCCACATGCAATCTGGCGGGAAGTGTGGAAAGAGGGCTTTGCCCTACTTATTTGTCAGTGTTTAAAATAATCTTGTCAGTTTGACCATCTCTGAACCTGCCATTCTGCATATCACTCATTTGTCCAGCCAATTTTCATCTCCAGTCCAACCTCTAGCATTTTTTGTGTGCCTTTTGGTACCTTTATATGACCATCACTTGTTCCTGTTGATTCTCTTCTGTCTCTTTGCTTGAGGCCAGATACTGTACTGATGTTGAGAACCAATTAGTCTGTCAATCGGCAATCTAGAATTGTCTTTTGTGTCTTTTTTTTTGACCCTTGCTTAACCTAGAATACCAAGAAGAAATATATTCTTTCTAACTCAAGCAACAACCTGACTACCTGGTGGTATTTCATGATGTTTTGGAGGTTGTTTGGCTTTGTAGCCATCTTCCCTATCAAAGAGTTGCCTTTGATGCTCTTTTTGTGCTATACTATAATCACCAGTAATAAATATTAACAATTACACCAGTAACCCAACCTTTCATGAACGGACAAATGTTCATGTGTTATTGGGATGAAGAGCAGATGGCAGGGTGTAAAGGTAGGGAATCAATACCCTTTATCTCCACATTTACAAAATTTCCTATTTGAGGAATGCATTGAGATTTTGATTATCACTTTGATAATTAGTTTCATCACAATGTGTATCTCTTCCTTAGTGTTGTCTATTTAGCACATTGTGGACTTAATAAGAAGACCGAATCCATCATATTCTTTCACTGTTTATGAGGACGAGCTGTTGTTCTATAATTTGCCATTATCAAGACGAGGTGTATATGTGTGGGAAGTGAGAGGGAAGAGCAAAATGCTGGTATGTATTTTGTGCTTGGTGTTATTTTAATGTAACCATGACTCTGTGCAGGGTTATAGCTAATTGTCAATGCATAATATCAATGTACTTGCAATTTGCAAACGTTCCATCACTAACTCCACAAGTTAGTGGTCTGATTATTAACTGGTTGCTTTGGTATAAAATTTGCAAACCCCAATGGCTTTGAAACTTGAAAGATGCCAGAATACAGCAAATGTGTTTTCAATGGTCATAATGTCTCCAAGAATCTTTGGCTTCGGTGTTTGGTGGGAAGAAGAAGCTTTTTGAACCTACAGTATTCGAATATATTATTATCACTGTAAGGTAACCAATGGGATATGATAGAGATTATCTGTAAGGACCTATGGACTGTACCATGCCCGTTTTAGTTCACTTTAATACAGAGATCTTGCATATAATTTTGCTAAGTCTGTTGATTATATTATTATTTTGTTAGAAATTCTTATGCGTTAAGATACCATTCTTTAAATAATATGTGCTAGTCTCATCTCCATTTTGACATGATTTATTTTATAATTTGTATTCTCTGAGAAACTTTTTCATGTTAATGAGATGTAATAGGAGCTATTCTATTTCCTAACAGTCCGCATGTTGTCTCTTCCCTTCTTTTAAATTTTTTTTCTTCATTCTTTTCTACTTTTTATAACATACCCATATCAACCACTTGGTTTAAATTATCAATTTCTTAAAATTTGAAAGGAACCTGCTTCATCATTTCTCTTTCAGAAAGGTTCACGGTGGAAGAATGGTCAAACACTTGAGTCCTTATTGGCACCCCATGCTGACTCTGAGTAAGCGCCTTTTTTATTTCATCTACAAGCTGATCTTATTATCATACATAATGTCAATTTATTGGCTTAACTTTGTTATTGGTGCATACAGTCTGCAGCCCATATCTTCTGACCAAGTTTCTGAGAAAACTTTGAGGCATGTGAGATTGAAATCTAGGCACTTGAATGGTATGCAGAGAAGCAATGAAAGACGCTTAATGGAGCATCTACTTGAAATACATTCATCTGAGCAGAACGTTTTGTTTGGAAATTCCATAAGCCACTCCCACGTAAAGGTAAATCCAATTGATTCAAATGAACCAGCTTCTGAAATACATGAAATTGTAGTTGATGCTTTGGCTGATCGCACGTTAGTTGGAGACCTAAATCCAATTCAGTCTCCTATTAAAATAGAAGTGGCAGGGTTGTCTTCATATGAATTGGAGACTCAGAAGATAAAGAATAAAGAATTGTCAGAGGCACTGCATGACTCATTTGGTGAAATAAGAATGACTGACTCAGACTATCCTGTTGTGGAGCAAAAAGAAATGTCCACTGAGTCTGGATATAATTCAGAAGGCAGTGTTGATGGTGATGTATCTGGTGAACCTGAAAAAGTTCTCCAGCACCTCAGGTGGTCTGTCAGAACAAATTGTTGGGTAATGCTGAAGGCATATCAGAATGTGGTGTTGATGGCTATAGGTCCGATGACATTAGTAGTGAGCTGGATAATTTTGTGGATGCATTGAATACAATAGAATCAGACATAGAAACAGATTCTGAAAGCGGAGCTAAAGCTGATCCATGTGTCTTCGACATGGAATCTCATGGAAAGGATTCTGATAGAAACGAGGTACAACAGGTGTTGCAAGTTCAATTTTCAGAACCAGATTCTGTTGATAACTCTACCAAATCATTGAGCTCGGATAATATGTTTACGAATGAAATTACAAGTATTTCCGACTCAGATTCAAGTAATTTGACTGTTGCACAGCCAACTCAAAAGAATATGGTTCTTTGATTTGCCTGCCAATTCAGAAGTATGCCCTGGTAAAACCTTTGAAAAGACTACCAAAACAGATTTTGAAGGTGCAGCAAAATCTGATCAGGGTGTCTTCAACATGGAATCTCATGGAAAGGATTCTAATGGTAACGAGGCGCAATGGGAGTTGCAAGCTCATTTTCCAGCACCAAATTCTGTTGATAACTCCACTAAATCATTGAGCTTGAACAATATGTTTAAGAGTGAAACGGCTTGTCTTTCTGACTCAGTTATTAGAACTAGTTCAATTGTTGCAGAGCCAATCCAAAGGAATATGGTTTCTGTTGATTTGCCTGCTAATTCAGAAATTTGCCCTGGCAAAACCCACGATAGAACTACTGGAGAGCTCTGGCAAAATAACTCTACCAAATCATTGAGCTCAGATAATATGTTTAAGAATGAAATTACAAGTATTTCTGACTCAGATTCAAGTAGTTCGACTATTGCACAGCCAACTCAAAGGAATATGGTTTGTTTTGATTTGCCTGCCAATTCAGAAATATGCCCTGGTAAAACCTTTGAAATGAGTACTGAAACAGATTTTGAAGATGCAGCAAAATCTGATCAGGGTGTCTTCAACATGGAATCTCATGGAAAGGATTCTGACAGTAAGGAGGCGGAACGAGAGTTGCAAGCTCATTTTCCAGCACCAGATTCTGTTGATAACTCCACTAAATCATTGAGCTTGAACAATATGTTTAAGAGTGAAATGGCATGTGTTTCTGACTCAGATATTAGAACTAGTCCAATTGTTGCACAGCCAATCCAAATGAATATGGTTTCTATTGATTTGCCTGCTGCTTCAGAAATTTGCCCTGGCAAAACCCATGATAGAACTACTGAAGAGATCTGGCAACATAACGAGGCTATGGAACTTAATTCTTTGGATCATTTTGTATCTAATTCTTGTGTTATAGATTCAACTTCTGTTCTTGTTAGCATTCATCCTCAATGGAGTACTCATGTATCCCAATCCATTACCAGGGAGCAAAATGGCTTACCTTTAGGTAATGAAGCACTAGATGCTAATGAAGCCACCAAATATCTTGATGCTAATTTATGATTCATCTTCTGATAGCAAATGCTATGATAAAAACTCCATGAACAAATATAAAGACTTGAATATGGGAGACAAACATCAGGTGCTGGTGTTGGCCGCCTGTCAGCATGGTCTTTTTTCCCATAAAAGAAGAGTCTTGATATTTGATGTTAACATAGCATTGCTATTTTCAGAATTGCTGAATACTTAAACATTCTTTTGATGCTTTACTGTATGTGATATGGCAGGTTTTCCTCTTGAGAGTGATCATCCTGAAATGCTCCATCCTGCAGAGCATGTTGAAGAACTGATTTCAGAAGATATAGCAGAATCATTTGACATGCCTGATCACCTTTCTCAAATAGAATGCAGAAGTATGTCGAGAGAAGCTCCTTCAGGTTGTATTGAAGACTTATTGATTTTATTACCTGCATCTGTAGTAGGAGAGTCACAAGAATCAGTGGAACCTGATACTAGGGCTTGTTCAGGTGTTGGCAAATCACCAATCATCTCTGCTTTTTCCCCTGCCATCAATTCTATTACTTCACATCTTGATGGCTTGGTTACAGATCTGGAAAATGGTGTGCAACCTGAAGATGCACATGCAGAGAGATCATCTGGCTTTGTGGAAGACAGTCATGACATAGCTGAAGAGTTCGATGGTAAGTTCTTGCAGAGCACAGACCTCTGAACTTCCTTCTCAAGAAATGATGACATGGTGTTTGAAGAATTTTAAATAGACAGAACTCATTTCTGAAGTTCTTCTGCATTTTATTTAATATGACAGGTTCATGCCTTGAGACTAAAGATGAAGATGTTCCAGAAAATAGACGTCCTTCAGACTATACTGTAGAGCTAAATTCAGAAGATAAGGCAATCACACTGGACATGACCAATCATCATTCCCAAGCACGAGATGAGTGTACTCTTGGAAAGGTTCCTACAGGATTTGGAGAAGACTTAACATTTCTTTCAAATGGGTGCATAGGAGAGCTGCATGAATCTATGAAACAATATACAGAAGCTTATTTAGGTGGGAACACATCAGCTACCATCCCTTCTTTGTCCCCTGATATCAGCTTTACTGTTCACCTTGAAGACTCAGCTGCAGGCATGGAAAAAGTAGCTGCACCTAGTGAACATTTAGCATGCTTGAGTTCAAGCCTTGAAAATGCTGAAGAAATGGCTAAGGTTAATGTTTCAATGCCCAAGACACTGTCCCCTGAGTTGGAGTACTTTTCTGATGCTGAGGAGCCTCAAGAGTTCCCTCATGTGGTCTCAGCAGGGTTTACCCATTTGTATTCTGTAGAAGACACCTGTCCTACTGATGTGCAGTTGCAGTGTAGTGTTCCCAACCATGAGTTGATTGAATGTCCCATTCCTGTTGATAATAATTTGAAATTGCTAGATGAGCCGACAGAACATCTCTCTCAGGAGAATACACTGCAGACAGGAGGACCTGCACAGTGTGATGACCTGGCAGCTGAGAATGCAATTTTTAATGATAACAATGGTAATGCACGTCCTTCTTCAACCTATACTCGAGAAACATTAGGCCTTCTAGTAAAGCCACAAGAAAATAGTATTCCTGATGATGCCTTTCTGTACCAGCACGTAGTGGAGAACCAAGAGACAATTAGTCCAAAGGACACAACAGCATTGGATTCTCAAAGCACTCAGCACTTGACTCTTCCTTCAAGAGAGGAAGATCAACTTGTGTCTGCTCCTCCTGCTTCCAACCCTGAGTTATCCATTTTAGATTCATCTGATCCATCTGCTTCTGGATTACTCAGTGGTGTTTGCCAAACAAAACTATCTGAAGGTGTCCAAAAAGATCTGCATTCTGATAACAATGAAGTAAATTCAGGATATTCCTCAGAAAGCAAACAAGACCTTAGTTTAAGTGCTTTGCCACATGGTGTTTGCGAAAGTGCAGAAGAGAAGCCTCCAACTATTCATTCCTTCAGAACCAACAATTCCACTCGAAGAAGCAGCCTCCAAATCACAGGTTGTCAGTGAACTGAATGTGTTCCCTGTACATCAAGAGGGTGAGCATCTTGATCCAGGCATTCCAACTAGTTCTATTGACCTTAATGATGAACTTTCAGAACCAGGGCCAGAACAGAGGTCCCATGACTCTGCTAGTGATGGAGATGTTAGTGAGTTGGATATATCACCATTGAACAAAGCCATGGGTGGGCAAGTGGAGCCAGAAACTTATGTTTCTTCTGCATGCAGTTCTGCAGGTATCTCAAGTTCTTTGGCTTCTAATGTCTCAGCTGTCACATTACCACCCTTTGCAAGCTTTGACATTGCCGTTTTGGAAACTTCTTCTCAATTGCCCTTTGAGCCACGGTTTGATGAACCGGCCTCCAGTTTCCTTTACAAGGTGTCAAGAACCACCTCCGCTTCCCCCACTCCCCCCACTCGAGTGGAGAAGGGGGAAGCTTCAACTTTGCCCTCTATCATCAAGTGGAAATTTATTTCAACCTCTGAGTGGAACAAAGTCGCTAATGGCAGCATCAGCTGCAGATTGGAAGCATGGACATGGTTATTGGAAGATGAAGGTGAAATGGTTAAGGTGGAAAATCAAGTTGTTGCTATGCCGGTGTTGGAAGCTAAGAGTTCTCAGCATGATTGTTCAAATCAGATGGAGAAAAGATGCATCCCTTAGTTGTCTGAACTGCCACCTAGTGCTGGTGATGAGAGTTATCAACATGATGCTTCATTTTTGGAGGGGAAAACTGTGCATCCTTCCACCCTTCTTTAATAGTTCCAGTTGTAGAAAATGAGAAGCATCTATCCATTCATGATGAAGTGGGGGAAGTGATGTTGCAGCCATCAAACCCATTTGCATCATTATCGATATTGGATGATAAGATCTCTCAGCATCCCACAGTATTACATGGAGAAATACTACAGCCTTCAGAGGATGCAAGTTCTCAACGTGATTGGTTGCTAACAAGTTTAGAGTCGGAGACATCTCAAGAGTTAGGGCATGGTCACTTAAGTTTAGACAGAGAGACTGTGCAGCCTTTGAACCCATTCTTGGTTGGATCAGATAGAGAAGATGAGAAGCATCAGCATGGCTGTGGAATTTGTGGAGGTGAAAATATGCAGCTTCTGCAATCATCAATGCGAATACCAACAACAGCACCTGAGTTGCCTAAGCTTGGTTGTGTAACTTTGAGGGAAGAAAATCAATGTTCTCAATTTGATGTTTTACCACCACCAGATGATGAGAACTTAAATGTAGAGCCTCATTCCATTCGTAGTCGGCCGAGAGATCCTCTGATTGAGGCTGTCGCTGCTCATGATAGAAGCACGGTAATAATTGTTACTGCAGCAGGCTTATATTTCTAAAAACCTATACCAGATAAGAATTCCATAAGATTTTCCACCCTGTTATCTTGTGTTTCAATGATTTTGCAGATGAGAAAGGTATCAGAGATGGTTCTACCTTCCAATAAGCCAAAGGCAGATGAAAGGGATTCATTACTAGAGCAGATAAGAACAAGGTATGTTGCACTTAATGGGATTTCCATTTCCTTTCCCTTTTTCAAGGGCCACATCTGGTTCTCACTTCAAGATTACTTGTTCTTTATCAGTCCTTTAACCTGAAACCATCAGTTGTCACAAAATCAAACGTCAAGGGTCCTCCAACAAATCTAAAGGTTGCTGCTATCATAGAGAAAGCAAATGCAATCCGCCAGGTTGATCCTTGACCAACAACCTCGAAATTAAATCTCTCTCTCTCTCTCTCTCTCTCTGTGTGTCTAACAATCTTAGAAACATATTCTTGGTATAGGCATTTGTGGGAAGTGATGAAGACGATGATAAAGATACTTGGAGTGATTCTTAAGCATTGACCATTTCTTGAAACTATTACAGTGCAGTTTGAGTGATTAGTAAGCACCAATCACTTCTCGAACTTTTGGAGCTTTCCATATCAGAAACATGCCCATCATGTGAGTCTTCCTTGAGCTATACCGTTGTTGAACTGACAGAAATGAGATGCATCAGTGATAACAAGGCATAAACCAAAGGATCACCACAAAGGAAGTGGTTTGGTTCATGTGTATATATTGTGATGTATATAATATTCTTTTTGATCTTTTCTTCTGTGTCAAAATGTATTCTTTAGTCAGCTTGTATTCACCAGTGAGGGCTATAGAGTGAGGTAAGACAGACCTTGCCCTTGTTGCTCAATGTAATTGCAAGTGATAAAATTTTTGGTGTGTAGATTTTGTAGGCGCTTAGATCTTTGGAGTTTATAGAGCTCCTCTTGAGTCCAGTATTTCCTGGTTTTATGCAGGTCTTGTTGCCCGCCAGCGCAGACTTAGTGCAGTATTTATGTGACCAAAGGTTGCGGAAAATTAATGTGCACTGCAGATTTCATATCTGGTTCCTCACTTTCAGCTTTTGCACCAGATTGGAACCTTAGAATCTCAGAGCTGCAATTAACGATGCAGACTGTAACTTTAAAGTCAGGTGAGCAATAGGTGCTTTGTGAGCATTGGGAGGTTAAGCATTAGTTCACATATCTGCAGGCTGGACTCATTTTGATCTTACTCCAAGTTATCTATATATCAGAAATGTTTCAGCAACAAACTGAATCACGTACAGCAAATCACAAGCATAACTAGTATATGTTCAAACTGGTCTCGGCACTGGGTGTGTGGGAACTTGTATATGTTTGAACTAGTGTCGGAACTGGCTATGCAGGGACTACCATTGATCTCACCATGTCTGAACTAGTCCCAGCACCGGCATGCAGGGATTTTTTTAGACGTTGCATGTTGTCAGGGGTTATAAGGTTTCGATTGATTTGTGATCAATTTTCATATCAAATTGATTTGAATGGGTTTTTAAAATCGAAATCGGACTGACCACAAAAAATTGGTTCAAAACGAACTGAAAAAAAAAAGTTTCTTTTGGTTCGATTTATTGGGTTTTGAGTTATTGGGCTTATATCAAATATATAGTTATAGGATGGGTTAAATAAGCTGCTATTCATTTTAATTTTTATCTAATTATGCAAAATTGACGGTTTATATGATGGGCAGCTTATGAGATGGGCTAAATGGATTAAATATAAAATAATAAATTTATAGGACTAGAGCAAAATTTGAATGAACTGCTTCGGTTTAAATTAGATTTTTTCAAATTGAAATCAAAATTAAATAATTTTTGAATTTTAAAATTTTTAAATCAAAATTGAATTGGATTTGAAAAAATTGATTCAAATCAAACCGAAATTAGTGATTCGGATTGATTTATGATTTGATCAATTTTTTGCATGCCCCTGCGTTTGTTTGCACCGGTTCTTGTGACTGGTATGCTGAGACAAAGATAGGTCTCATGCGTATGTCTGAACTAGTGCCGGCATATGGAAGGGGTGGGGAGCAGTTAAAGCTTGATGTCAGTACTATTATAATTGCTTGCTTGAAGATCTATCTAGGGTTGAAAACTGCAAGCAAATTAGGTCACATTGATGCATGCTTGATTCTGGTTCAACCTGGTTTATGTTAAAATCTTGATTTTGGACTTAGATCTAACTCATTGGTTGATCCTATTTATTTATTTATTTTTTTGTTAACTCAAATTGTTGACTCGGATGGTGAGTCGGTGTTGAAAAACATGATTATAAATGTTGGGAAGAGAGACCATGTATCATGTGTAACCAACCAAGTATCGAATCTTTTGGTGACAAGAAAAGGCCGTAGTCTTCGGAATTCCTTATAACTTAATTGACGTCGGCTTCGAGGCGGTCAAGAAGTGACTCTCAGAGAACTCCGTTTGCGAACGAGCCAAAGCTTACTTTATAGGCCTTGTCTAAGTTCGACTTTTTCTCTTGTTCGGAAGAGCCAGTTCGGCTGTAACAAATTTTTTGATAATAATAATTAAATTTTTTTTTTTTTTGAATTAAGAAGAAGTACTCAGGTAGAATAATTATCAATCAATTTTAAAAGATAATCAGAGAATAATTATTTAGTAGAATAATTATCAATCAATTTTAAAAGATAATCACAGAATAATTATCACAGCAAGCATAATCTCGGACACCAAATTTATGTGGAAAAAATCTCTCCCTCTATATGAGTAAGAGTAAAAAAATCACAGCCAAAATCTCCACTGTCACCAAAATAATGAGATGTAAAAAGAGTTCTTTGAAATCTGAAACCCTATAGATGTAAAGCAATTCTCTATCAAAGTCAAAGATCGAAATCACCCGACAAAATCACCAAGATAGCGATAAATCAACAAGAAGAGTTGAAGAAACCGAGTTGCAAAAAAAATTGAGAATCTGAGTTGTTGAAACGACCAAACCTGAATATGCTAAAAAGCTTCAATGGCCAATTGCACCATTTAGAATGAAGAACTATGAGAGTAGAATCTCCACATAATATTTTAGCTCAATCCGTATTCAAATTACCATCCGATCGTCAGTTTGATCAGAATTGTGCAGCTGCCAAACCAGACAAGGAACTTTATATCTGCCTCTGCCGTCGCTCTTCTTCCCACACTACCAGAGGCAGCTCTGCCACACTAAATTAAGGGCACTCTAATCAGAAATAAGTGGACTCAACTTCTCCCACATTGTGTTTGGGCCATCCTCCACATATGAGTGAAGTCCAATCTAACAAATCTCCCCCTCACGAGTATGTGGAGGAATTCGACATCCCAGCTATGAGACAATATGTATCAAGTTTCTCTCTTGACAGCGTCTTTGTCAACATATCAGCACCATTATTAGCTATATAAATTTCTCAAGTCTAACAACTTAGAGCTTAACACATCACGTATCCAAGATATCGGATGTCAATATGCTTCGACTTTGAATGAAAAAAAAATTCTTACCAAAGTGTATGGCACTCTGATTGTTGCAAAACAGCACATACTTGTCTTGTTTGAAATCAAACCCTCGAAGAAACTTTTTCATCCATAGCAACTCTTTACATACTTCAGTTGCTACAATAAATTTTGCCTTTGTAATTGAAAGTGCAATGCACTTTTGCAACCTTGACTGTTATGCTACAGCTCCCTCTGTAAAGTTAATCAAATATTCTAAAGTAGACCTGCGAGAATCAATTTCTCCTCCTAAATCTGTATTAATAAAGCCAACTAACATAGGTTTATCTTCACCAAAGAAAAGTCTCAAGTTGGGGGTATCACAAAGATATCTCATAATCCACTTCACAGCATTCCAATGCTCTTGACCAGGATTTGAGAGAAAATGACTAACTGTACAAACTACATGAGCTATATCAGGTCTAGTGCATAGCATGGTATACATTAAACTTCCAACTGCTGAGGCATAGGAGATTCTTTTCATATATTCCTTTGCTTCATATATAATAGGACATTGTTTGGAGCTTAATTTGAAATGAGATACAAGAGAACTACTAACCACTTTAGCCTTATCCATGCGGAACCGTTGAAGTACCTTTTCAATATACTTCTCTCATAAAAGATACAATCTTTTTATACTTTTTTCTCAGCTGATCTTCATTCCTAAAATCTATCTTGCAGCACCTATATCCTTTATAGCAAATGATTTAGCTATTTCTTCAAGGCATCAATCTTGCAAACATTTTTACCAACAATAAGAATATCATCTATATTGAGTAAAAGAATGATAAAATCATCATCAAAATTTTTGCACGATTACACAGTGATCTGAAGTATTTTTTTATAGCCTTGCTCTCTCATAACTGACTCAAATTTCTTATACCACTGTCTCGGAGCTTGCTTTAACCCATAAATATCTTTCTTCAACTTACAAACATAATCTTCTTTACCCTTTACTTCAAATCCTTCTGACTGCTCTATGTAGATTTCTTCTTCTAAATCACTGTGAAAGAAAGTAGTCTTCACGTCTATCTACTCAATCTCCAAATCAAGACTAGCTGCTAAACCACATACTGCATGAATAGAGGATATCTTTACAACAGGATAGAGGATATGTCTCCAAAATCAATCCCTTTCTTTGGCCGAAGCCTTTAACGACTAATCTTGCTTTGTACCGAGACTTTACCTATGTTCTTCATATTTATCCTATACACCCACTTGTTCTTCAATGCTTTCTTGCCTTTAGGCAACTTTACCAACTTAAAGGCATGATTTTCATGTAGAGACTTCATTTCATTGTGCATAGCTTTAACCTACTCATCTTTTTGCTCATTTTTCATGGCCTCTTCATAATACTCAGGTTCTCCCTCATCGGTCAACAAAATATACTCACTCACATAGTATTTAGTAGAAAGCTGCCTATTTCTAGTAGATCTTTTAAGTGAGATTGTAGGAATTTCATGTGTTGGCTGCTCCACATGAATATCCCTATTTATTTCTTCTTATGTGGAAACATCTATATCAATTGCATCATGCATATCATTCTGAGTTTCAATTGCATCTTGCTCTCCCACTGGAGTAGGAGGGACTGTATCTAGTTCAACTGATATAACACTGTACTTAGGTACTGATTTTTCTTCTCTTTTAATGTCTGCCATTGTTTGATCCTCCATAAACATAGCATCTTTGCTTCTGATAAGTTTTCTATTAACAAGATCATATAACCTATAGTCAAACTCATCGTGACCATAATCCAGAAATATACATTATCTAGTTTTCACATCTAACTTGGATTTTCATCTTTTAGAATATGCACAAAAGCTTTATATCCAAAAATCTGCAAATGATCATAAGAGATCTCTTTACCAGATCAAATTCTCTATGGCACATCAAATTGCAAAAGAACACTTGGTAAAAGATTTAAAACATGTATAATTGTATTCAAAGCTTCTCCCCAAAAGAATTTTGGCAATCCAACTTGTGAAAGCAAGCATATGAATCTTTCAACAAGTATACTGTTCATCCTTTCAGCTAAGCCATTTAACTATGGAGTCTTTGGAGAAGTTTTCTGATGTTTAATACCTTGCTCTCTATAATAAGTATCAAATGATCCTGAATATTCACCACCATTGTCTGTATAAATACACTTCAATTTCTTCCCAATTTCTCTCTCAATTGAAGCTTGAACTTTTTAATATAGACAACACTTGGTCTTTTGTCTTTAAGGTGTAAACCCAAGTCTTTCTTGAATGATCATCAATGAAAGAATAAAATAATAAGAAACACCAAGAGACATTGTCTTTATAGGACCACAAACATTAGAATGCACCAAATCAAGAATTTTGATTTTCGAAAAGGTGAATGACTGTTGAAGGATACTCTATTTATTTTCTACCAAACAATACACACATTTCTGCAAATGTGTACTCTAAACTCCAGGTAGCACCTTCCTTTTGCTAGCACAGTAACCCTTTCTCGCTCATATAGCATAATCTTTATGCCACAACTCTAATCTGTCATTTGTCCCAATTGCATGCCCAACATCTCTAACAATCTTAGCTTGAGGCAAGTACAAAATGGTGTGCTTCTTACCTCTAGCTGCAACCATAGAGTCCTCTGCGAGTTTCCAGCTATCACCTAAAAATTACTATCATAGCCTTCATCACAAAGTTTACCTACTGAAAGTAGATTTAACCAAATATCTAGAATATACTTTACATGTCTGAAAAATAATCTGGATTCATTAGAGATCTCCAAGCAGACATCTCCAATACCAACGCATTTAGTTACACCCTCATTAGCTATTCTCACATCTCCAAAACCACCAGATGTGTAGGAAGTGAACACATCCCTCCTGGCTATAACATGAATGGAAGCACCACTGTCAACCATCCAACTAGTCTCACCATGTGTAAGATTAACTACATCATACTCCTGAATGATAAGGAGATTTTTAGGAGTTACATTGACCCTGTCATCATCATCTTTGTTATCTTCTCGTTTTTTTTTTCTTTGTTCGTCCTGTACTCTCTTTTCCACTTGTAACAAAATTTTTGATATGCCCTTTCTTACCACAATAGCGACACTCAAAATTTTATACTCTTCCTTGACTTGCTTCTGCTATTCTCTCTGTTTTTGAGATCCTGGCTCTTACTTCCCCTCTGGACTCAAAAACTAAGACTTTTGATTGTGAAGAAGACCTTTGTGATTTTCTTCTTATCTCTTCATTCAAAACACTGCTTTTAGCAAAATCCATGAAGATAATACCATCTGGTGCAGAATTAGAAAAAGACATTCTAAATATCTCCCATAAGTTCGACAAGGTATCAAGAACCCATAAATCCAAAATTTCTTCATCAAATTTAATGCCTATACCAGTAAGTTGATTAATGATTCTTTGAAAAATATTTAAGTGATTTTTCATCAAAGTTCCATCCTCATACCTCAAGGCCATCATCTATTTATTAAAACAACTTGTTGTTCCCAATCTTTTGGGCATACAATTGTTCCAATTTGTTCCAAAGTGTCCGAGCATGTGTCTCCCCACTAATATGGTTCAACACATTATCATCTACCCACTTCCTGATATAGCCACACACTTGCCGATGCATCAAGGCTTATTCCTCATCTATTTACTTTAGGTTTTCAGTAGCAAACACAGGTAGATAATAATCTTTAACATAGAGCAGATCCTCCATTTTCCTTTTCAAAGAGCATAATTTGAACCATTCAAATTAACCATTCTACTTGTATTGACTTTCATCATTCAAACAAATAAGATAACATAAGAACAAGCTCTGATATTAGTCTGTTGGGAAGAACCAGTTTGACTGCAACAACAATTTTGACAACAACAATAAAATCTTCCCTTCGTTTGAATTAAGAGGAAGTACTCAAGTAGAATATATCAATTAATTTTAGAAAATAATCAGAGAATAATCATCACAGTAAGCATAATCTCGGGTACCAAATTTATATGAAAAAAATCTCTTCCTCAATATGAGTGAGAGTAAAAAAATTACGACCAAAATTTCCACTATCACCAAAATAATGAGATGCAAAAGGAGTTCTTTGAAATCTGAAACTCTATAGATGTAAAACAACTTTCTATCAAAGTCAGGATCAAAACTATCTGACAAAATCATCAAGATAGTGATAAATCAATAAGAAGAGTTGAAGAAATTGGGTTGCAAAAAAAATTGAGAATCTGAACTGCTGAAACGATCAAATCTAGACATACTAGAAAGCTCCAATAGCTAATCGCATCGTTCAAAATGAAGAATTATGAGAGTACAATCCATACATAAAATTTTAGCTCAATCGATATTCAAATCACCATCCGATCGTTAGCTTGATCTGAACTGCATAGCTGCCAAATCATATAGGGAACTCTCTGTATTCTGCCTCTGCCGTCACTCTTCTTCACACGCTACCAGAGGTGGCCCTACTACATTAAATTAAGAGCACTTCAATCAGAAAATAAGTGGGCTCAACTTCTCCCACATTGTATTTGGGCCAACCTCCACAGATGAGTAAAGTCCAACCCAACATCTCTCTCGCCTGTGCAAGTTTGCTAAAGAAAATTAGTATTATTAGCCTGTGCTACATGCATGGAAGATCTTCTTAAAATGAAGTAAATATCTTTTCATTTTCATACTTGATCAAATATATTCTAGAAACCGTATCATTGACATCAATCTACGGAAAAACTTATTGTAACCTAAAACTTGATATTTTAATCATTTAATACTACATGATATCTAGGAAACAAATGATGCTTGGTTGATTTCTCTCATTTCTTTATTTCGGGTAGGTAGGATTCCATCCATTTTATAGGATTCTTTCTTTTGAGGCATTATTTAGGCATCAATTGCCTTTAATTGTTCTTTCTGTGAAGTTTTTTGGTGCCAGTCCTTTTTGCTTCATCACCTCCTCCATTGGTGCAAGATTTAATCAACCCTATATATTTTACAGGATTCTTTCTTTCAAGGAATGATCTAGGCATCAATCACCTTTAATTGTTCTTTATGTGTACTTTTTTTGGTGGCATTTTTTTTGCTCCGTCACTTCCTCCATTGGTGTAAGATTTAATCAACCCATATAGCTTTTGTTACATACCTTTGATGGTGCTCAAATCTTACATCCAAACATATGGGAATGTTTTGTCATTTTGGACCACCACAGACATTAAGAAGGTTGCACTCTAAAGTGGGATTGAAAGAGGATCGGATATAGATTGGATATCAATATATCCATATCTATATTTGTTTTGTTTGATGAATATAGATATAGATACTATTTGGATGTAAAAATTTATATCCATATTTATTTTGAATGGATACGGATATAAATCGGATACTGGATGCATGGATATAAATATAGATATAAGTTAGATAGTTAAACTTTATAACCATAAAATCAAAGATATTACTAATTCAATGATAGAATAAGTTAATAGCATGTGAATGTGATTATATATTTTCTTAAAAATTCATAAATATTATATAAAATTAAATAAGGTTACTTATGAAATCAGATATTCAAATACTGGTCAAATAATTGTCCATTTGTATCTACTTCCTTTTTTTCTTAACGAATATGGATACAAAAATGGATATTAGTGCAAGCTTCGTTATGAGAGAAAAAAAATCAAAGAATACAAGAGGAACTCATCACTCAACTCTTGTATAAGAGTCTCTCAATAAGAAGCCCCAAAACCCTTATAGAAGCTTTCTGAAATCTCTCAAGAAGCCTCTCTATACGATCAAGACATCATCAGCTATCCAACGTAATAAATGACTCGTCAATCGGAGTTATATAGCCTTTAAAATTCTAAACAATATTCACTGGGAGACTGAGTCTAAATCAAATCCAAATCAATTCTGGCTATCCGATCATGACTAACTCGAATCAGAGCCATCCGATCGCATAAACTATGTCCAAATCATGTCTGAATTTGATCTGGACCATCTAATCCCCATTGCCTGCGACATCAGCCGTTGGATTGCACCTCCAGTCCACACGTGGCCCTGTGAGCCATGATATCCCGTGTGGTCCACGATGGACCGCGATACCCAAGCGGGCCTGGGCGCCCCTGTGCACACTTACGCCTATTTGGCCAGCCCAATGCACTGTTAGCCCATGCGCCAATGCAATGTCGGGCCTAGCCTGCGTTGTCGCTGGTTTGCGCTGACTCATGGGCTCCTCCAATAGCCTGTGGGCTATACCAGCTACTTCCAATCTTCTTTCGTACATATCTTCTCTGTCTAGACTCTGTTTGGACTGTTCTTGGCCTCGTTGGATTTTGTTTGTCATCTTGGACCTTGTATTAGGCTTATTGTGGATCTAATCTCGAGATATTTTTCTCAACAATCTCTATCTCAACTTGATATTCGACCTCCACCTATCTTTGAGAACTTATGATCTGTCTCACCCCCATGCCCTAGAGCACGCCTGCTGTCTCATAGATGGGCAAGTGTGGGAGTCGAGCTAGGTCACTCGATCCCATCTTCATCATGGGCTGTGTCCACTCTAACCAAAGATCTGCTCGAAGAAGTTTTCTGCGATAGAAACTTTACTCTACGATGTCACTTCTTGTCTTTCTGAGTCTCCCGTCTCATGCCAGATCCGCCTCCGCTTGGAGCTCCACCTCACACTGGATTTCTCCTGGCTCTTGAAGCTCCAACTCGCATTGGACTCACTGTCAGGTAGTAATGTCCTCTTCTAATCTTCTTCCTCCAATATCATCCTATCGCGGTGCATGACCTTCAGGATTTCATCACCAGCTATCCATCTGTAGCCATTTGAATCCAGTTTGCTTAGTAAGATAAGATTTCATCTGAAATTAGGTATGTATCGGATCTCGCCCAATCTCCTCACCACACTATCATGTATCCTCCAGCTAACCATCCTGATGCCCCTGATCGCACAGCTCGATCCATTCGATAGATAACAGTACCTTCACTGCTCTTCAGAGAGTCAAACAGCTCCTATCTACAATATACATGATGGAAACATGCAGAATCTAAAATTCACTGTTGGAAAGAAGTAGATACCTTATTAAATATCAACAGGACATCATCCTTTGACTCGTTACTGGCCGTCGCTGCAGTAGCCCTCGTTCGATCTCTGAGTTAAGGACAATCTCTGATATGATGTCCCAACTCATTACATCAGTAACATCTGATCTTGCTAGGGTCTCTTGTCTTGGACATGGATCGTCCTCCTCATGATCCTTTGTTGCTCCGTCTACTGCCACCTGCTCCTTCAGAAATCATCAAAGCTGAGCTGTAGCCATCTGAGCTCGAAGCTTGGTTCTCTCATCAGAGAACCTCATTCTGGAGAATCACCGTGGTGACCTCGTCCATCTTGATGGTGCTTTTCCTCACTAGAAGTACAGTCACCAAGAACTCATACGAAAGGGGAAGCGATGCTAGCAAGACCAACGCTTTGATTTTTTCCTCAACCTTCTCACCTATACTGAGAAGATCAGTAAGAATCTTTTGGAAATGGTTGAGATGCTCCTACATGCTCTGTCTTTTGTCCATCTGCAGTTAGTAGAACTGCCTCCATAAGAAAAGACCGTTGGCGAGGGACTTTGCCATATGAAAAATGCACAACTCTTTGAGCTTCGATCATAGCACCGTCACAGAAGTCTGGTTAAGTACAAGAATCATCACCTCATCCGTCAGGTACATGCAGATGGTACTCACCTTCTGTATCTGTAGCCACTCCCAGATCTTCTCCTCCATGGTGGTCAGCTTTTTCTCATTCAAGAGAGCGTCGATCAATCTATATTGGATGAGCACGTTCTTCACCCTCGTTTGCCATAAGGAGAAATTGCTCTTCCCATCGAATCAGTTGATTTTCACTTTGATTGTGCTTGTCTTCACTATCTTCTAACTCGATCAACACTACCTCTGTCTGGACCACTTGATACCATTTGTCTATGGTAACCAGGCTTTGATACCACTTGTTGGGATAGATCTCTCAATTGCAGAACACAGATCACCCACCAAGATTACAACAACGTTCGAAAAGCGAAAGTTGATACCACATGAAAAAAAGAAGAAGAAAGAATAATAAATAAACACAATAAATATATATGGACCGACCTTAAGCCTACCTTCATGGGCATGCAAGCTTCACTATGAGAGAAACAAATCAAAGAATACAAGAGGAACTCATCACTCAACCCTTGTATAAGAGTCTCTCAATAAAAAATTTCAAAATTCTCATAAAAAATCTTTGAAATCTCTCAAGAAGTCTCTCTGCATGATCAGAACGTCACCAGCCATCCGATGCAATAAATAGCTCGTTAATCGGAGTTATATAGTCTCTAAAATTTTAAACAGTATTTTACTAGGAGATCGAGTCCAAATCAAACCCAAAATCAATTATAATCGTCCAATCATGACTGGCTCGAACTAGAGCCATCCGATTACGCAAACTATATCTAGATCACACTCGAATTTGATCTGGACCATCCGATTCCCATCGACTGTGACATCAGTCATCGGATCACACCTTCGATCCATGTGTGGCCTCGTGAGCCGCGATATCCTTCATTGTCCACAGTGAACCGCAATTCCAGGCGGGCCTGGACGCCTGCGCTGCCTGAGCACACACTCGCACCTGTCTGGGTTGGCTAGTGCACTACTGGCCCATGCGCCACTGCACTGCCGAGCCTGGCCCATGCCGCCTTCAGCCTGCACCAGCCCGTGGGCTCCTCTGACGGTCCGTGGGCCGTACCAGCTGCTTTTGGCCTTCTCTCGTACATATCTTCTCCGTATGGACTCTATTTGGGCTGTTCTTGAGCTCGTTGGATTTCGTTCGTCGTCCTGAACCTTGTCTTAGATTTATTATAGACCGAATCTCGAGATATTTTTTCAATAATTAGTTGAATACTTAAATTTTTATCTATATTCGAAAAAATTTGGACATGAAAATGGATCTAGATGGATATTATTAGGTCTACTTTCACCCCTACGCCCAAGTCTTCTAAAAGGGTGGTTAACCCTAAATCAGTTATGTGATTGTTTGACATTGATGAAGTCTATAATTTTTTCTTTAGAGCAAAACATCAATGAAGTCAATATTAAAGAGCCATGGCAATCCAAAAGTAAATATTGGGAGCTATTAAAAATTTCATATCTTAAACCTTGGAATCATTGTAACGGACATCGGATAGATACTTATGGATGTGCTTATCCTCCAAAGGATCCTTTGATTTCAATTTGTAGACATACATTACAAAGCCAATCCCATTTAATGGGAGAGGCATGGACAAGGATGATAGTCATCTTATTCATGGTTTATCTTAAGTACCATAAATTATTTTAATGTGGTTATCTTACATATCAATAACTTTTTTGATTCTAGATGGAATATTGCTATCATCACTTCCAAGAACGAAAGATACCCGAAGGGTCCGTTTGGTTGGGATGTCTCAAATTATTGGATAATCTGACTATTCATGAAATCATTTATCAAAAAAATTATTGTAAAAAAAATAAATTTTATTATATTTAGTTTAGGGTTGAAATCAGATCAGATACAGATCGGATATTAGCATATCCATATTCATATTTATTTATTTGATGAATATAAAAATGGATACAGATATTATTTAGATGCAAAAATTGATATCCATATTTGTTTTAAACGGATACGGACACAATTCGGATATTGGAAGTATGGATATAATGATGGATGTAACTTAGATAATTAAACTTTATGATTATAAAGTCAAAGATATTACTAAATAAATGATAAATCTTGTTAAAAATATAGTTATATGGTTGTATATATTTTTTTAAAAATTAATAAGTACTATATAAAATTATATAAGATTACATATAGATTTGGATATTCAGATACGGATCGGATAGTTGTCTATGCATATCCATATCCATTATTCTTTGACGGATATGGATATAGATATAGATATTAGTCGGATCTTCAAATTTCTATCCATATTCGGATTGATGCGGATATAGAAATGGATCCGGATGGATAATATCTATATTACTTTTATCCCTAATTTGGTTAGTGTTGCTGCAAAAATCCGCCGGCGTCGGAGATGCTGGAGTCGAGGGTGCCGCGGTCGCCGCCGGGACCTGCAAAAGAAGTCTAAATCGGAGGTGGGGTTGCTCCGGCAAGACCCTCCGACGCTCAAGTCAGTTCTTT
>KE505048.1:384744-395713 GCA_000441515.1 Elaeis oleifera | reverse complement strand
ATATATATAATACATAATTTTTTATAATTTTTTTATATAAATTAATGATCTTACTAACATTATTGCTGTCTAATCTTTTAAATATTAAATATTTATATTTTCATATTAATAATTTTATATTTTTAATTTTAATTTTATATTTGATCAAGAATTACGTGTACATTTCTGAAATATGATCAAGATAATTATTCTATTTTATTATAATAATTAAAATATTATATTTTCTTAATACTGGACTGGCTGATTCTGACATGCCAATTAATTCCTCAAAATGAACCGCTCCTGGCACTTGGCAAATTGGTACGAAGCCACGAGCGCTCTCAACCTTTGCATGGCCCAAGCGCTAAAAGTTTCTTATTGTTTTTTCGTTGCATAAACCTCCATCGAATTCTCCGTTCCATCATCATCATCGTGGCACGGGAAAAGGCAAGCAAGCCAACAAACAAAACGGAAAAAAAAGAACAGAGTGAACGAAAAAGGAAACACAAAGGAACTGAAACGGAACTCACGCTTGCCCGGGACGCCGGACGGTAATAAATGTTGTTCCCAGCCGCATTCAAGTCGCAAACCCCACCCATCTCGCCATTTATCTTCTCTCTTTATCGCGTCTCTGAGATCCTCTGAGGTGTGGTCTGATTTCAGGGGTTTCGAGGAAGATGGGAGGTGTTGTAGCAAAGAGGAGGTGAGGCCTGGAGGACTTCAATGCAAAGCAGAGGAAGAATTTTGATGGGAAGGAGGAGGATGGAGGATGTGTGAGGTTGAAAGGGTGGTGCACCTTTGCATCCATGTACACGCAACAAGGATGGAAGGGTGTCAACCAAGATGCAATGACCATGTGGGAGGTAAGACTCAGAAAGAAGAAAATTTAGATCGAAAGTAGAAAAGGTTTTGAAAACTTTGGGGGGAAAAAGTGATGATAGATTAATCGCGTTTTTGTCTATGGTTTTAGAGATCTGTTCTGGTTGGATGCTCTGTTCTCGTTGTTAAATTTTCTGTTTCGTTGTTTTAAGTCATGACGTTTGATTGTTCTTATAACATTTTGGTTTCAATTATTATTTCTATGCTCTTCTATTTATAGGGTGTTTGGTTGGGGAGCTAGGGTTTGGAATTAGAATGCGAATGAGTTACTCCCATTCCAACTTTTTTTTTTTTTGGTATGGAGTCTCATTCCAATTCGGAATAGAGATGATCCAATCTATCTAAAACTCAATCTCTATGCTTCCTTAAGGATTCAAGTTTTCATTTCAATTTTGATTCTAGTCATGAACTAAATACTTCGAAAGATTTAGCCATTTTGATTCTGATTTCAATATATCCCGATTCTGATTGCAAACCGACCACCCATTACATGTGTTCACGGCCATCTCCTCAACAAAAGGGTCTCTCTCTCTCTTTTTAAGCAAAAAGGTGGCAAGATCCACACTGCCTCAACATGGGAAAGTAAAAGAAACAAGGATCTGCTCTTTAAAAAATTTGAAAAGCAAATGTCCTATCATAGAAAGATGATCTTCATTTCTTGAGTGCTCTCTATTGGTTGAAATTTTGTGATTGCCATATTTTCTGAATTATTCAATAAATTTAGAGGTTCATTGGATTCTTAGCTTTCAAAGACCTAACCAGCGTCCATGGATAGAGTATCGTAGAATGATATAATAAAATGATAGAACACATCAGAAAAAGCTAAATAGAAAAAAGTAAAAAAAAAAAGTCAAGCATTCACAAGGTTCTTAATGTAGTCCTTCAGTGATTTTTATTAACATTTCTTTTGATTCCTTTTATCCAATTTCATGGTTCATTAACCTAATGGGCTTGCCTACCTTGTTCTTGAGAAAAAAAAAATCATCATGGTTCATTAGTTCTTTTTGAAAATAATAATTCCACTATAAAAAATATCATTTATTCCTGAGCAAAGTCACATTAATTATAATTTCATGTTTCTTCTTGCTATATAAAGAATTGCAATATTGCATGCCAGTGCTGATGCTGCTGCTTTCTGTTTGGATTTGGTGGGTCTTTGCAGCTGCGATGAATTCTAGGGGCCTAGGTTCTATCAGAAGTTGTTCACTTTGAATGTATTGGTCACCGGATGCCTGATTTGCTTCAAATTGCTGCTCTGTTTATCTCGTTTTTTAGTTGGGTTTTGAGTTTTGTTTTGGCTTGGAACAAGTTTTGTAACTCGGTGCATTGTATATTCTCTTGTGTTCAGACCCCTTTTATTGGAATAAATTTTGGTGACTCTGTCTAGAAGCACAGAAGTCTCCTCGGTTTGTCAAAAAAATGTTGCATGCCTTTTTGACTATTGTTCTTTAAGAAGTAAGAAATGAAACGCGGGATTACTATATTTTCCTTAACCTCTACAGTTTCCTTGGGAATGAATTATACCTTTGCTATTTAATTAAGCTTGATCTACTTTACCATTCAAAGCCGTTCTCATATTTATAGCCTTAATATCCATAGGATTTTGCTGGTGAGAAGGATACAATCTTTGTGGTGTCTTTGATGGACATGGCCCCTTTGGTCACAAGATTGCCGGCTGTGTTCGTGATGCCCTTCCAACAAAACTCTCTTCAGATTTTATGTCATCACAATTCTTTGATCATGGCAGCAATGATGGCAATCTCAATAAAAACAATGTCCATGGAGATGACAGCGACGGCTCAGACCGCTTCCATAATGTTAGTGATGATTCCCAACAATGTTTGTCCTCATGGAAGACCATCTTTGTTAAGGCCTTCGAGGAAATGGATAGAGAGCTCAGCCAACAAGCTAGCATCGATTGCATTTGTAGCGGAACCACAGCAGTATCCATAGTTAAACAGGTAGTTCTAGGTCTTGCAAAAGCTATTTTTTTCATTGATAGGAATTAAATTCTAATTATTTGTCATTTTTTCTTCTTCTAGAGGGAACACTTGATAATTGCCAATTTAGGAGATTCTCGTGCTGTTCTTTGTACCCGAGATGATGGAAACCGACCTGTTGCTGTTCAACTGACGGTTGATCTAAAACCCAATGTTCCAAGTAAGTTCTCATATTCTAATTCATTTTTTAATTTACATAGTTTCAAGTGTCATCTAGAGAGAGAGAGAGATAGAGGAAAAGTGCAATGACTTTAGATAATATGTATTGTTTTCTCATGTTCATGGACTGTGACACAGGTGAGGCCGAAAGGATTAAGAATTGCAAGGGAAGAGTTTTCGCTCTTGAAGAAGAACCAGATGTGCATAGGTTATGGCTGCCCAATGAGGATACTCCGGGCCTTGCCATGGCAAGAGCTTTTGGAGATTTTTGCCTGAAGGATTACGGGCTTATATCCACACCCCAGGTTTCTTATCGGAAGCTTTCAGAGAAGGATGAGTTTGTGGTCCTTGCAACTGATGGGGTAAGTAGATGTCATGAAAAGCTATAAATAAATTGCAGATTAAGTCTTTTAACCAATAATATTACGGAATAATTACTCTGATTTTTCTGCGAAGTATTTTTTTTTCTTCTCAATCATTCCATGGGTAATAAGAGTAGATTGTTCTAGATGACTTACATAGCCTAAGAATCTTCAGTAGTTGACATACCATGCTATTTTCTATTTATCTATATTTTGAACTTTCCCGGTGTATCAAGACGTTGAGATACTACAGAGTCAGTTTTCTTTCAATCTTCTTTCGTTATGAACTTTTGAAGTAGATCATGGTAATAATAGAAGAAATGAGGGGGAAATATGCAGGGAAAGGGAAGAAGAGAACCAGCCATCAGTCTCTCTCTGTTGTATTCCTAGTCTTTGGAGGGTACATGGAGCACAAATTATCCCAAAGTCCATTTACAATACGAGGTAGAAACGACTTAAGAATGGCATTCTTTGCCACACAACACTGTAGCAGAGCCATCCATCACCCACAACTTTTCGAAGTTCTAACTTGGTGATCATGGTCTGGACTGAGTGTTTGTTACCATGGCATCTTGAGAGGAACTATGCCTCTTCTTCTACTTCCATTGACTTCACTTTATTTGTTTCTTGATTTATTTTCTGCGAGAAGACTCGGCTTAAATTTTGCTATCTATGAATTTCCCTTTATTCACAACACGAAGGCTACAAAATTTGAAAAAGAGATATATATATTTTGCAAGTTAATTCTTCTAATACAAGAATTACCATTGTTCTAGGTATGGGATGTCCTATCAAATGAGGAAGTCGTAAAGATAGTGTCATCAGCCAGTAAACGACATGATGCTGCTAAGCAATTAGTAGACCGAGCAGTCCGAGCCTGGAGACGCAAACACCCGACCTCTAAGGTCGACGACTGCGCCGTTATATGCCTCTTCTTGAATCTCCTTCCCACATCAACCATGCCAACCATCGATGCTCACAGAAGCAGCAGAAAATCTCGTGAATTATCATTCTCTGAAAGCTTCAAAACAGCAAGAAGTGGGGAAGTCTCCGACTTGGATGATAAGAGCACTGCAGGTTCGAAGGAAGAGTGGACTGCTCTCGAGGGCGTCAGCAGAGTGAACTCATTGTTGAAGCTTCCCCGGTTTGCCAGCGTATTGAGCTGGCGTAAGAGATCGGTGAAACTAGAAGAGCAGGACATGCCACCTTCACCAAAGATCTAGTTTTTATCCTTCATTTGATTATATACTCGAAGATGAATTCAATCCACTGCGCAAGCAAGCGCAATCACGAGACAGGAATGGCCCAGTGCTCGGCCAACCTATGCTCAATAGGACCAGATCTTTACATCATCTGCTCTACCAAATTTGAGGAACAACGAAAGAAAACACCTTATCAGCATTAGCATCTTCCATCCTAATGTCATTCCCCATTCTTTCACAGCATGCTCTGCTTTGTATCAGCAATGGGCTTGGGAAGATAACGGCAATGTAGCTGGGATTCTTATGATCCTTTGAAGTAATGAATATACCCAGCCTTCTATTGGAATCTCTTGGGAGGCAAAGGACTTGGATGTTCTATCAGTCAAGCATGCTTGTGCCAGCAGAAATTGATTTATTTGCTTTGTTCTGTCCTCTTTTCTTGTAGTCCTTTTCGGTGACTATTCTTTTTTCCAAGAGCCTTGGTTGCATTTATCAAACATAATGGGTAATTAGAAAAACACACGCGCACTCACACACACATAGTAATGCAGATATTTCTCATTCTGATTTATTTTTACGAAAAAAAAAAGATAGTTATTGAAGTGCTTATCGATTTGAATCGAAATGGAAGTTGAAGCTATTGTTGGAGTTCCTCTGGTTGATTGCCGCATGGTATTTTGATCGAGCATGGAATCTAATCACAAGCTGTCAATGGGATGCGTTTGAAAATTAGGGATGCAAATGAATCAATCTGCTCGCAAGCTGTTCGAGCTTGATTCGAATCCGAATCCGATTCGACTAAATTATTAGTGAGCTCAAGTCGAACTTGACTAATAAGATATTTGACTCAAAAAGCTTGCGAACATACTCAAATTTATATATATTTTTAATAACATCATATATATATATATATATTATTAGTATGTTAAGAGTCGATTTCGAATTTGAACTCGAGCTTAAGTATGCCTCAGTTGATATTCAAGTTGAATTGAGTCGATTTCAAGTTTGTCTATTTTTCATAGAGCTAAACTTGAATTTAGGATATTAAGATTCGATCAATCTCAAACTGAATTTTGAGTCCAAATATTTGAGTCGAATCGAATTCGAGTTTTCAGTTATTCAACTCAGCTCGGCTCAATTGCATCCCTATTCAAGATGAAAGAGGATAGCAGTCAATAACTATACACAAACGGCAAAATCTATCCTTCCTAGAATATATCGAGGATACATCCATTGGGACCTCATACAAGGGAAATGTGGTTTCTATATATTTAAAAGTTATTTGCAAAATATATTAGACTGCCAAATTATAATGACATTATAAACAAAACTAATAATATTTAATATACATATTAATAAAATAAAAATATTTTAGTAAAATAATAATTGAAACTAATAATATTTTAGTAAAAATAGTACCTTAATATGTCTTGATAACACACAGATCTGAGATACCCACGATACTACCATAATACTATCCCCTTACTTTTGAGTCTGAGAATCAAATAAAAGGAGTACCTCAAAAGTCGTACTTTTGGGATCTAGGGATGCATGCTCTCACGCTTTCATACGTGCTCCCAGTATTTAAAGTTGACAACATCAGCCTGACAAGTCGAAGTATGCTGTGAATGATTGTGACTGATGGGACCACATAGCTGACGATTTTCTTGAGAGTTTAATTTTCTAGCGGTGGCTTTTTGTCTTCACCTTTGCCCTTTTTAAGTTTGCCCTTTGAGTGTACAAAGAAGACGACTGCAAAGCTTTTTCGCTCCAGATTTTTGTTGCAACTCTCGAAGACAAGATGAATCCAGAGCGCTTGAGAAAGCTTGAACTGGTATTGGCTAAAAGAAGCAAGCCACAGTTCCGTCCATTGGCCCTCTAGTCTCAATGGTTGGCGATGTTAGGATTCCGGCCATTAGATCAACTGTCACGGTCGTGAGGGATGAGGATCCTCTTTTGATCGTTGAGCCCATGGTTTCTCCATTGGAAGCTATGGGGAAAAATCCACTAAAGGAGGTTCTGATAGAGGAGAGATCGGTGGAGAAGACGCCAGTGGTGGACACAACTGGTCGTCCTGAGGAAGTTCTGGCGATAACGATGGAGGTCGGGAGTCTTCGGAGCAGACGCTTCCAATCTAGTGCCCACCCTTAGCAGTCACTCAAATGGGACCTTCGCAACCGATGACTTCTGCTCCATCTGCGGTGGAGAATCTCAAATCTACGATGAAATTTCTGAGAGACTTCCCCTCTCCTATTGAGAGGCAGCACCTGGATGAACAAGGGGCTCAACAGCGGATGAAGGGTGCCTTGAGATCTCTCGTCCAGATAGGGGGTTTTCAAATTTTTTTTTAAGTCTTCTACAATTTGTATCATCTAACAGCTTTGTATAAATGTATACAGGTTGGGTATTATCTAGCCAATTTTGTTAGCTCCATCTCTGATGCATCAATGCTGGAGCTTACAGCAGCGAGAGAGGAAATAGACTTGCTGAAGTATCTCTTGAAACAAGAGAGATCGGCTAATGCCGAGTTGGTTAAAAAAGTCAACTCCTCTAAAGAGGCTCTTCGAGAAGCTCGAGAGATGATTGATCGTCAGGATGACGAGCTGAGGAGAGCCGAAAAGAGAATTAAAAATCTCGAGTGCCAAAGATCTAAGACTGAAAAGAAGATCAAAGACCTTGAGAGGTAGAGGTTTGAGGATGAAAGAATTACCGTTGAACTCGTGATGACGTAGAGCGCTTAAGGAAGACACTCGAAGGAAAAAGAGGTCGAGATTATACTTTCTCTGAGGTTTATCCTCGAAGGAGTCTCAGTGGAAGCTCAACTAAGAGGGCCAGGATCTCAGAAAGAGCAAGCTGCAGGGAGAAAACACCTCAGAGGGATGAGGGCTCTGCTTCCAAAGAGATCCAGGTGTCTCTGGGGCCGTCTGCTGAACTTCAAGAGGTTTCACTAGAAGCGAAGCATTTGAAGAAGAAGCTGAAGAAGAAAAGAGAGAGCCAGGATCTCCTCTGACGCCGACTCGTAGATCAGGAGCTTCTGACTACGAATGCTGAAAGAAGAGAAGGTCAATTGACAAAAGAGGAGCCAAAATCATAAATCAGACTTGTAAGACAGTATTCTCCGCGGGCTTCGAAAGGTGCAAAATAATGGCTCAAGCACATCTCCCTGCTGACAGTGTCGAGCTTCTACAAGTCAACTTTTTAGATGAAAGCTTGAAGACCGTGACGGCAGATAGCGTAGAGATATTTGCAAGAGCATCTCATTACTCTGCTGAAGTAAATAGGTCGATGTAGTCATCCAGACCGAAAAAGCTACCGGCGCTGAAGAAGGCTGCTCTGGAGCAAGTCACTCTGACGACGCTTTGGGGCAATGATGTATTTTTTTCTTTTTTATAATCCAAACAATGTAGCCAATTTCATATGCAAATGAATGAAATTCATTTTGTTGATAATATTCACTGTATTTGAATGAATTAGTGAAAATCACATTCTGAGCTATATTGATCAAATTTTGATCTGTATTAGTTAAGAACTTAGTCGTAATTGAAATCATAAAATACGATATGAGCTATAATTTAGCAAATATATAATTTGAGCAATATTTTGAGCTAAGCATGACTCGAGCCATAATCTAGGCTGTAATCTGAGCTATATAATTCATACATGTTGTGCAGGTGTTAAAAGAATTAGAGTTCAAATTGCCTCCATATGGTAGGTACCATCGCACATCTTCGTATGTCTCTTCGGAAGTGGCGCAAAGTATGATTTGCCTGTCGCTGGCACTAACTACCATATCGACGGTAGGGATAATATTCCATCAGTGGTTGCCATGTGTCGAGCATCCATTCACGCTCTATCAATTCACGTCACCAATAATTAATCCTTTGAAAAAAAACATCGCTTGGAGATGATTTGAATCTTGGGTCTGTTTAAAACTTCAGACAAGACCAAGCGCAGACTTTTAGGGTTCCCAATCGTCCCTATTTGTTTCGCTATGGGTTTTCTTTCTCCTTCGTCCTTTGCTTCCAAAATCCTTCTTTGCTTCCAAAACTCTTCCTATAAGGAGAATGACCTCTGGAGACTCTGATTTCGCCCACTGGGATTTCAATCTGAGCTAATGGAGTGGGATGTGGTATTGTTCATGAGCAATTTTAAATCCCTCCAGAGTTCCAACTGAAATTTAAGCTGAATGACCGAGTCTGCCGACCTCTCTCAAGCCGGATAAGCCTCTATGAGAAATGCTTTCAGGTTGGACTGAGGCTTCCTCTCCATTCCTTTATAGCTCTCCTCCAATATCTTGAGATATCATCATATTCGATAGTCCTGAACTCATGGTAGCATATCTGCAGTTTTATTGTAGCATGCATGTTAGCTGGGATTGATCCCAGCATCACACTCTTCTTTTTTTTTTAGCCTCAAGAGGCTGTTAGATGTATGTCCTAGAAGTCAATATGACTGACACATTGTAATAAATCTAGAACATAATTTATACTTAATACATTAATTTGATCAATAAAGGATAAGTTATTTTCATTCAAGTTTGATGTACCGTTGAATCATCCATGGAATTAACTTTCGATACATATTCTCAAAGAGTTGAGAATTAGAGATATATATTTAATTTTAAATACTCTCGATCATAGAATCATCATAAGAATGGTGATCGATCCGGATAGACCGGCGCATAGATTGCTTCTTTCGGGATAGATGAGTCTCTAGTCTATAGTGTAGAGATATTGGATGATGAGTGCGAGTAGTTATTAGAAATAACTAATACCGAGCGTGATCATATAAGAGATCACTTGGATTTTCATTCGATCGTCAGTGATTGTCTCGATGCTGTAGTTGTGTGAATGATCCTTTGATCTGTGATGGTATGACTGCTCACAGTGAGACTGCTGAAGTTTGACTGACACATAAATATAGTCTCAATGAGCTCTTGTAGTAGATATAGACGATAGTTGGTCTATTGTAAGAGTAGGGTGTACATCAAGATGGAATCTATTGACCTTAATAGAAAAGAGTGGTCCTATGGGATTTAAGAGGCTAAGTCCGAGAGTCTGTGACTACAGTAGTATGATTGATAAAAAAATTTTCATAAAGATCACAATTGGAGTTGAGCTAATCGAATTTATCATATGACTGATGATGAAGTTTGACGATTTATCCATGACCTGCCATCTAGTCGGGACTCATGATGGAGGGACTGAATCACACGTTAACTACATCTTGAGATTTATTTTGGTTCTACTAGGTTGCCACTATATACTGCTAGGTGTCACTAGTGGATTGTGAGAGCTCACTAGGATTGTTCAAGATCGACAATCCTTGATGAGTTAGAGTGAAATTATTTCGATCCATTGAAAAGAGTTTTAATAATACTTTGATAGAGATCATTGTATATCTTATTACCAGATAGAATTGAATCTATGGGGTCACACAACAAAGAGATTAGATCTAAAATAAGCAATTGGACTTATGAAGTGTCAATTGAATTTGGAGAAATCCTATTGGATTCAAGATAACCTTGCTAGCACAAGGTTGGACCCAATTTTCTCTTTATATTTAATTTTTTATTTAATAAGATAATTAACTTAATTACCTGCTAATAACCTAAATGAATTAGATTCATTAGACTCTAATTATTGGGTGCCTAAGATTTTAGATCAATTGAATTAAGGGTGTAAGTCCTTAATTTATTTCCTTGATAGTTTTGATGGGGCGCCACTTAATTTGATCAAGTTGGACGTGTTCCATCTTTAGAAGACATGTGGATCCTTATTGGGGCATCCCTTGGATGCATTTTGGGATGTGATTTTATGGATGGAAGGGCTCTAAGAGTTGGCGCCTAATAAGTTTCCTAAAGCAAGTTGAATAACTTAAGTTATAAAGATTCCTAATACAAGTAGGACTTGTATTTGAGATTGAATAAGATTCAATCCTTATGTCTATTTAAAGGGATCTTTCCTAAGGTCCTTAGGCATCACAACCAGTAGCCCACGCCCTCTCTTCTCCTCCCTTTGGATGTCCACACGCTGGGGCATCCCACTTCTTCACGCCCATAAGGGCTTTGGGCATCCCTTTGAGTACTGGTTCCTGGTGCTTGGTAGCAGCATATTCAAAGAAGAAAGGTACGAGAAGAAGAGAAGAAGAAGATCAAGAAAAAATCAAAGAGTTGATCGTGATCCAAACTTCATTCAGATTCGCAGACTGAATTTTTTAGAGAAAAAATTTAATCTTAAGAAGGCTATTCCATGCTGATCCTGAGTGGATGTCTATAGAGGTTGGATACTTGTGTGGATAATAAGAGCTTCTTCTCTTTCAAAATTTCAAGATTTGAAGAAAAGAAATTAGAAACAGGTATGTGATTCGATTATATGTTAAATTTCAG
>KE505048.1:350417-365510 GCA_000441515.1 Elaeis oleifera | reverse complement strand
AGGAGAAAACCCTAAGGGATCCTAGTTACTACTCCCTTGTTAAGAATCTTGATAGGTTATCGTTGGGCCTTAGTCCCTTCATAGTCTATGCTTGAGAAAGACAAGAGTAGTCGTTAGGATCAATAAAAAAATTCTAGGTAAAATTCTCTAATCTAGATCTAGTGGATTCAAAAACCCTAGATCCTTAGTCTTATTGTCTTTAGCAAACAACTTTCGATTTTTGATTTTCGTTAAAGCTAGCTTGAGCATAGATTTGAAAATCATTTTTAAACCAAGTCTCTGTGGGATCGATCCGTACTCGCTAGTCGTGCTACTCTGCACACCGTGCGCTTGCGATTTTATTTACAAATTTTAAGATTTGCACATCATATCTCCCCCATGGAAACAGTCAAAGGCATGTCGTTAGTATAATGCCTTGGAGGTGAAGGTTGTCGATCCCTTCTCTAAAGACTCCGAGATCGATAATTTCGGCCTCCATTTTTTCACCTCTAGGATAGGGATCGAGAGCGCTGGCGGGTTTTTCCTCCCAACTTGGAGAGTGCTCCTTATTTTGCTCTGTCATAATAGAACTGACGGGGGTATCCTCTACAAAAACCTCCTCTGTGCGGATGTACTTCTCCGCACAGGCAAGCATATAGAAAAAATCTCAAGGATAAGTCTTAATCAATATTTTTTAAGTTATTTTTCAGTAGACCACTCATCATGGCAGCCATTCCAACCGACTGGTCCAGATCGCAAACCTCTAAAGTTGCCACGTTGAACGGCTGACAAAGATGCGAATTGACTCCCCCTCCTTCTGCTTGATGGTGTGGAGGTAGTCGGACCGCTTCTGCTGTCATCAGCTACTGACAAAATGATCAATGAAAGATCGACATAGCTCTTCAAAAGAGTAGATGAAAGTCAGCTTCAGGCTCGAATACCACTGTCGATCTATCCTTTTAAAGGTAGTAAGGAACGCTCGATAGAGGATGACATCTATCACTCCTTGAAAGAGTATTGCCGCCTTGAATGTCTCTAGGTTGTCGACAGGGTCGGCAGTTCCATCGTAGATATCAAATTGCAGCACCTTGAAGTGCCAAGGGAACGGCTCTTGCACTATCCTCGGAACAAAGGGTGGCTCATTATTGAATCCATCGTAGGACTACGTTGAGGAAGTATTGTTGAGGGCAGCATCAATCCACCTATTGATTTTCTGGAATCACCTCTCTACAGCAAGATCGCGGACGGTGCAGACCTTCGAATGCTGAGGAGAATGACGACTAGGGGTTGAACCATGCCCCGATCGCGGGCTAAGAGATCGCTGCCTGGCCGATTAGTGGGCCCTAGGATGGCTCTGGTGGGTCTGCCTCCTTTTCGGATTCTAAGAAAGCACATGCGGCTTCGATTGTTGTGGCGGCTGAGAAGCCGAGTGCGGAGCCGAATTTGCTGGGGGCACCACCGTGGGAGGCGCTGATGGCACCGCCGAAAAAATCACTGGCTGTACCGCTGAAGGAGGTGCAGGGGTAGGCTGAGCAGGCTGCGGCACCATTGCAGGAGATGTAAGAATAATCTAGATTGCTTGAATAGCGGTTGTCAAATTCTAGACCTATTGGAAGAGTAGGTTGAACTGGTCCGCCATGACTAGTGCTGGCTGGATTGGCGGAGGAGTCTCTGTCGTCGGTTGCTGCGCCTGTCTGTCAGCCTGGCCTCTACCTGACGGAAGGTGGCGACGTTGGAGATTCGAGATGATACTCGTTTTGGTGGTATAATGAAGATTGGCCTTTCTTCTATCTGTTGCTGCTTGTTCTTGTGGAGGTTGGAAGGTGGATAACTGAGCCTTGCATAGGGATGCTGGAGCGATTTGTAAAACAAATCTAAATCAGAAGCTTTCGCTTCGACGAGAATCCTCTGACACTCAAGTCAGAAATTAGAAAATAAATGAGCAACAATGGGTTCTCTGAGAGGAATTGCTTATCTTGATCCTCAGGGCTTTGGTTGTTTATATATAATGTTATCGAACAGCTGATCGAACAACTATGAAATTGTGCAATCTCAAGATTGCAAGGCTGTTAAACATGTCATTGCGGGAGAGATATTTTAGCCTTTAATCGCTTCTATAAAATTAGGGAAGATGGTTACCTCTAAACTTATTCACTTAGGGTGGACAGCTGCTGTACGTATCAGGAGACTCATTGGTCAAGATAATGAAGGCAGCTCATGTGCTGAACAGGCCACATAGTAGACAGGATGTAAGTAGCTCGACTCTATATATCTCAGCTCTATGCTTAGGTTGGCAGCCACAGCGATAGCTCGACGGCCTGAGGTATGCCTTGATAATACACAGATTTGAGATACCCACAGTACCACTGTAACACAACCCATATCCATTAATAAATTAAGCATAATCATTCCTCTAAGAATATAGATTACTTCTACTGGATAGTAAAATTTTTATTTATGTTGCGTAGCTTAATACAACAAATATAAGACCATAAGATTTCGGTTGATGCATGATATGAAATCAAAGACTTCCAATACTACATCTAAGGAGTGGTCGTGGGGCCAAGGATCTCCTCTTCTATCACCTACATCTTGCTTTTCATTATGCATTGTTCCATAAAATATGACATTGCATGCATGTATACACATCGCCATACCTACTAGGAGTTGTAGATGGAGGCACACGTTTCGTAGACCTTAGTCAGTGTAATCTGCGTAAAATGGGAACCACATATTCCATCCTCCCAAATGGATCCTCCAAATAACTCATACAAAATTGAATATTGAGCAAGAAAAAGTGTGACAGTCATCATGGAGATGCAAATTTTGCCCACACAAATATTTAAGTTGACTTAGCCTTCTCCATTTATTCATACATCTCGTATTTGGGCCATGTATTGTACTACTACCTCACAAATGATGGTCGTGTATTGGATCTAAAGTTTTTTTTTCTAATACAATCGGACAGTCAAATCATTTTAGTGTGAGTACAGTTCAAAAAATGAGAATACAAAATATCTTTCAAGACCAAGGGACAATCCTCATATAGACACCGGATCCAATCTCGAATGTGCTTGACAACAAAAGAAGTAATCTAATCCGCAGTACTGTTCGTCTTTCGAAAATGTGTAGAACAGTCATCATGATGGAATGACGAAGGAACTTACACATATCATAGAGAAGTAGATGAATACTTAGATACTTCTTCTCATTCTGGATCCAATCGATGACTGTGATGAAGTCACTCTCAATGAAAATCTTTTCCACTCGTAGCTCTTTACATAAATAATATCTGTCCAAATGGCATGAAATTTTGTTCCGAAGATGAATAGCTCAAAAAGATGCAAGTCCTCGCCGCTAACAGCTTAGCATCCGGACCGCACGATATAATCTGAACCATTTCTGTCATGACCTAAAGTTCAGGTAGGATCGGTAACGCAAGTGCTACCAACATCAAATTTTGCCATGAATCATGACTTTTGTGACGAGCCCTACCGTGGAAACAATGTCCCAACTGGTACACCCCGATTGATCCCGATCAAATTCCAGCCGTTGATTCCTCCCCAACTCGCCCGCCCGTTCTGAACAGCCCTCCAAAACCCCTACTCTTCTCCCTTCTCTTCCCGACGGCGCACCATGAGACCACCTCCTCCCCTTCCTAGAAAACCTGGCCGGTCCTTATCTTGCTCCCGCGCCTTATCCTACTCCAGCTCCGCGGCCACCGACGACACCCACCTGCTCCGCCGCAACCTCTCCCTCCTCCTATCCCGCCCTCCATAGACGCCAACCTCTGCCGGGAGACCCTCGCCCGCCTCTCCCCCGCCGCCTCGACATCCTCCTTCTCGATCTCCAGCCGGCGATCAAGCCCGCCCGCCTCCGCTTCTTCTCCTTCGCCTCCGAACGCTGCGGCTTCTGCTTCACTCCCCGATCCTACTCCATCCTCGTCCACGCCCTCCTCCGATCCAACCTCGCGGCTGCCGCCCGCCTCCTCCTCATCCGCCTCATCGGTGGCGGAACCGGTGGGAGTCTCCCGTCCTTCTCGACGATCCCAGTCGCCGGTTCCCCGAGATCGTTCGCGCCCTCGCCGAGACTGTTTCCGCCGACGAGACGCCATCTGGCGCTCTCGATACCCTGGTCCACGTATGCTGCACCCAGTTCCGATGCGACGGCCCGAAGCTCGCCGTCATGGCATTCCAGATCCTCGTTGAGCGAGGGCTCTGCCCATCTCTCAAAACCTGTAACTTTTCCTGTCATCGCTTGCTCGGGCCAATGATTGCAAGAACGCGCGCATGGTGTTCGACAGAATGCGACAGTTTGTTGTTCTGGATGCTTACTCGTACACCCCTGTCATTGACGTTCTCTGCAAGAACCACGAGGTCGATGAAGCGATCACATTGTTTTCAGAGATGGAAAGCGCGGGAATTCGTCCCACAGTCGTTTCTTACAATGTGCTGATTGATGGGCTCTGCAAGAAGAGGTTGTTGGATGTGGCCTTTTGCTTCAAGGAGAAGATGGTGAGAAGCTCGGTGAAACCGAGCGTTGTTACATTCAATGTTCTCATCAACGGTTTGGTTAAATGCAATAGGTTTGGAGATGCGGAGTCTGTCCTAAAGGAGATGGACGAGATGAGTATTGCACCCAATGAGTTTATTATAATACTCTGATTGATGGGCACTGCAGGATGGGGCAGAGTTCAGAGGCTTTGAAGTTAAGAGATGAGATGGTGGCGAAAGGGATGGAGCCAAATTCGGTTACTTATAATGCACTTGTAAAAGGCTTGTGCATGGCAGGGGAGATGGAGCAGGCCGAGTATCTACTAGATGAGATGCTGTCAAATGGTATGGAGATAAATGTCGGGCTATTTAATTCTATTATTTTCTGGCTTGTCACAAAGGCATTAAGAGTTGATTCTGCATTGAGGCTTTTCAGGGAGATGTTATTAAGGAATTTAAGACCGAATGATTCTCTAATGACATCAATGATCAAGGGGCTGTGTGAGAATGGGAAGTATTGTCAGGCAATTGATATTTGGTTCAAAATGGTAGAGAAGGGCTTTGGTGTGAACATCATTACTTCAAATGCTTTGATTCATGGGCTCTGTGTGTCAGAGAACATGAAAGAGGCAGTTCGGCTGCTTAGCACAATGCTTGAGAAGGGTTGGCTTTGGATAGGGTGACATACAATACTTTGATTTCAGGTTATTGCAAAGAAGGGAAATTGGTGAAGGGTTTAAACTTCGGGATGACATGGTTAAAAGAGGGTTTAAGCCAGATATTATTACCTATAATACCTTAATACATGGATTATGCAATTTGGGTAGGATGGAAGAGACCATCGGGCTTCTTCATGAGCTTAAGAATGAGGTTGGTTCCGGATCTTTTCACATTTAGCACAATAATAGATGGTTATTGCAGGGCTAAAGAAGTCCATAAAGCCAAAGTCTACTTGAAGGAGTTGGCTAGTTGGGGTTTAGAGCCAAACAGTGTCATCTATAATTCACTTATTGGTGGTTACTCTAGGGATGGGAAAATTCCAGAGGCTTCTAATCTTCTAGATGAAATGAAGAGTAAAGGCATTGAACCAACTTCTGTGACATACTGTACTCTTATGCATGGCATGTGTGATGTTGGTCGTGTCGAAGAGGCTAAGAATTTTATTGTGAAAATGAAAGAGGATGGTTTGGAATTGAACGTTGTGAGCTATACGACACTTATTGATGGGTATTGTAAGATAGGTCAAATGGATGAAGCAAGCAAAGTCCTTGAGGAAATGCATGCTAGTGGGTTAGCCCCAAATAAGGTAACTTACACTATCCTGATGCGTGGATACTGTAACATGGCAAACTACGATGCAGCGGCTAAACTTCTAGATGAAATGCTGGATAATGGTATTGTTCCAGATGCCGTCACTTATAACACGTTAATGTCTGGTTTCTGCAAGGAAGGAAGAATGGAAGAGGCTTTTAAGATATCTGATCGTATGACTCAAGAAATATGGTGTTGGATGAGGTGTCTTACACTACTTTAGTTCATGGAATAACTAAGGAAGCTGCTTCCATATCCGAAGGAAGCATTATCAAGCAGGGAATTGGGCCTTAGCATATTAAGCTATTTTCATGGACAACTGAATCTGACCAACTACCTTCAGAAGAATTCATAGGCATCTAATGCATGCTTTAACATGCGATGGACTATCCATTTCCCTGGGCTGCAATACAAATGCAAACTTGTGCTTATATTCACCTGCCTCGAGCACTAATTATATTTCAGAGATGGCATTCTTGGAGGCACAGATGGTTGACATTCATGGCCGACTGATGATCGTGGGCTGACAGGTTCTAATCTTGCTTAAACTGTGGTTTTGTAGTTCATGGCTTTGCATCACAAGAGTATACATGCATTTAATCATATCATTCTTGTGACCAGATATTCATCTTTCTTTCTAAGCATATCTGTTTTGCAGGTAGTTTATTGGAGGAACATTTAAAGGTGCATGGATTAAAAACATAGTCCATATAAGGCATGAAACTTGTCTCATTTTAGATGAATCCTTGTATATTCGTCCAAGTTGTACTCCTGTTTGATTTGCATATTCCCATGATCAGTGTTATTGTTTTTGGGAGAAACATACATGGCTAGTTGTTTTGCAGCTAGGCAATATTCCTGTTGTTTATGAGACGTGTTTCTTAAAGTTGTACGAAAACCCCATGCCTCTTTTCCCTGTTTCTTTTGTATAATGATGCTTCTTTTTCATTTTCCATTATGACAAATTTTATAATCTTGTACCCAACTCTTGTGTTGCGAACATTATATCAAAGATCAGGGTTTTGATCAATTCATTCTGATTGGTTCGCAAACTTTCTGGTATTCCTGATATCACAAGATTGATTCCAACCTATCTTCCACCAGACTATCAAATCAGGGTTGTTAGTGGGTTGAATGTTGGTTGGATCCAACACAATCATAATCCACTTGATCATGAAAATGACTAGAATTCAACTTGTTATTCAGATTTATATTAGATGTATTGATATATTTTTTTAAAAAAAATTCTTGGTTTTGGATCCTCTACCTCTCCTGGTTGCCCGTTCATAGTTTCAGTTAAATGTGAAATGTGGTATGTTTCAAACCTAAGAATCTTTATAGCGACAATCTTAAATCAAAACAACATGACTGTACATACATATGTGTTGACAAAATTTACAACACAGTCAGCCATCCTTCGAAGACTACCTTGTTGGGCAGGACATAGTTAAAGACTTTGTCAAGACTTGTTGGTTCTCTTTCCATGTTATAGAAGCCAGTACATGCCTATGAACCAGCTTCATCATATACTATCTAGTGTCTGGTTATCATTCAAGTGATCCTTATTTTTCCATCTAGAATTAGGAATATGGCAATAATTATGCATCACCATTGTTTGCATCAATAACGATAGTATGATAGACCAAACACTGGGACTTCCAGTTTGTACAATGTACAGGTGAATGGAAAATAGTACAGAGAAAAAGCACATTTTAAAAGACAACATGATATTAGAAAGACACCTAGAAACTAAATGAGATAAGACAATATGATTATTTTATTGACCATTTAATGCTAATCAAACACATTCTACTTAAGATTATAATTGTTGAAAACAATTATAACTTTAACACAAGAAGAATTCCAGTTAAGATTTCAATAAGATGCATAAAAATGAATCAACTTTCCAAGGTGATAGAATGCTACCTTTGTTATCTGCCATGTGATATCTCAGGAAATTTTTTAAGATACAATAGCTGTCTTATGAAAATTTTAATCATGTGATTTTTTTCCTTAGTGCATCTGACTTAATTATCTCTTGTAAATATTAACTGAAAATCAATGTTACCTGCAGGGTAATTTTTCCAGCTTAGGATTATGCTGTTCAACTCAAAGAAACCATCAGCCAAGCTTCATAATTGATGTAAAGAAATAAGGTAAATTCCTTTGTTATTTCATATTACTATTTTTTTATGAAGTTGCATTCTGCTTGTGCTTGATTGCATGTACATGCAGCTGGTGTTCTTTAAGGTCTTTTATTAGCGAAAATTAAAAAACACACTACAGTTTCACAGCTCTATAGAAAAATTTGTTATGTGATGTTACATTGCAATTTGACTGGGAGAAGGTTTGATGATTGGTGTTGGAAACAAATAATCACAGGCCCATGAAATAAAATAAAGGAACCTGATCCAAAAACTAGAAATCTAGCACCAGGACATGTCTGTACCTTATAGATATGCTTATGTGTGTATATATGAATATAATGGATAATTAATTGAACAAATTGTTTCATAAATTATAAAATTAATAAAACCTTCACAAATGTTATGTTCGACTTGACTTTTGCTCTTAGAATGGCAAAAAGTTGACATGCACTGGTTGTGACATCACGGTTTAATGATTTTAAGCAACGAATGTTGGTGTCCATTTTGGGAGTCCAAAGTTTGGAGTGTGTAGGTGAGACACTGGAGACAAGATGTAACGGATATTTGTATTCAATAATGAAAATGCATTCTGCTGTCTTTGTTAAGATTTTTCACTTGGAGCAGTTGGATCTAAAGAAAGTGAAGAAATTAGATTTTGCTGGTGTCTCAAGGTTTTAGTAGGGATTTAGTTTTGCTGGTGTCTCAAGGTTTTAGTAGGGATTTAGTTTTAGAATAAACAGGAGGACTTAGATATAGCCTTTTATTTCTCCAGGATGTACATTATGTTCCTTGGGAGTCGGGAATGTTATATGTGGATTACTTATATCCATCTAGCTGGTAACAGTAAAGAAAATTATCCAATTATATTTGCAATACCACATCAGCTATTTACCATCATCTCTCAGATTTAGACAAGATACTGGTTGGTTGGAAGATGTTGAATCATCTGTGGTGCTTCAGAGGTGGCTTACCTGCCAACCTTGGATGGCTCGTTGGGGTGAGAGATCATGCAGGCCCTCTGCAGTAAAATGCAAATCTTATTATAATGTGATATTATTCTACCACAAAACACCATTCAGATGTATCTCATTGAGAGTGGTTCCCATCATGCAGCTTGCTAACCAGGCTCCTTATGACAGGGCATGGCTGCTGCAAGCCTGGGATCCTCTTATTGTATGAGCATGGTGAATGATAGGAAGATGCAATATTCTGGGAATCTGGATCATCATTTCTTCTTCAGACATCCTGCAAAATGGGTTTGGTGCCATCTGTATGCATTGCTAGCTTTTTCGAGCAAGCTGCCACAATTAGCAATCTTGAAGCACATTACATGATGGCTCTGTGATGTGAAGGCTTATATCTCTGGCAATGGAGACAAACAAAGGTTTTACAGTTTTATTTGATTTAACTAATCTGTCATTCTTTTATATTCTTTTACATGCTAATTCCTGATCAATAAAGGCCATATATTGATTTTGGTCAGTTTTGAATTCAATTGATTCATGCAAGTGTCGAATCCTAACTTGTAACCAGTTATGGAAACATACTTGCAAACATAGTATGAAGCAAAATTGATTTTATAAATTCCTTTACTACAAGCAAATCGGCAGTTGTAACTCGATGTTAATGTGCTGACCGAGAGTCCCAGCAACAATCCAGATATTCAGGTCCATGTTATTTCCTAATGTCACCTAAATCCATCATTTTGTATTGAGAACACTATCAGGTTTCACTGCAGAGACGTACTAGGATCCAAGAAGCGGCCATTTCTGCTAAGAGGTTAGAATTGGAAACCAACCACGTCTTCTCGTCTTATGAGTTATGATCAAAGTTGTTCATCATTGCATCACGTCATATCCAGGGATGAGACTCTGAATTTTTACTGCCTGCCCATTGAAAAGGTAAAATGCCAGTGCTTCCTTTACTCTGGTCCACTGTTTTTAAAAGCAAAATAATCTTGATTTTAATGGTGTGATCCCTCAGCAAAGCATTAGAAAGTGATTTGAGGGACAAGATACTGAGCCGAAGTAACATAAAGGTTCATCTTCACACCTTACTTCTTATCTTGGCTAACTGATGCGGATACACTGAACCTACAAGTTGCATGACTTGTTACATAAATTTATGCTTTTCTACTTCTGGATGAACCGTGCATCTTTGGATCGTTTTAACTAGCCTACGGGTTTGAGCCCTCGTGAAGATAGTCGCAATTGTAAAGTGGATATCTTTTTACCTGGCATACTGCTTGTAATAAATTGTATCTATTATGAAGATCTTTTTCCTATGTATCACATTCTCCTGAAGTTCCTTTCTTATTGTGGTATAATATGATGTGTTGATTTTTGGACAAATAGATTCCAAAATATGCTTTTTTTAATGCATATTTAACCTTAATATCATATTTAATGGTTTAGATTATTATTTTGCAACTAGGTGATTGAATTTGACTATGGATGTAAATTCTCTCTTCACTCCTTTTACCTTGTGTATATTATACTAGCCCCCATTTCATCAGTTTTCTTGAGAAAAAAAATGAAACACCCATTTTTAAGAATTTGATTTTTTTAACAAATTTCAATTTTATGATGTTATTATTCTACAGCCTTCTGGTTTTAGTTCTTCCATTTAAATAAGCAAACATCATTTCTAGCAATATTGTGAATGTCGTAGCCTCAGAAGAAATAAAAACGATATTGTGGATGTCCACGGAAATGCTTGCTGCCTGTTTATGGGACAACCGTGACACCTCATGAAAAGAAAATGTGCTTCCTTTGCTTTTGAATTTTAACTTTTATGGACTCACCTAATATCATAAGCTAATGCAAAAGGTGATGCCAACTTACAGGTCCAACAATCCATCGAGCTAGTGGTGCTCGGTTTCTAATATAATATTCTGTAATGAACGGCATGAAACTCACACTATTGCATCCAAAAGATAGGTATTTCTGAGTCCGCTCTGAATGTGGGCAGATTGTTAAGGAATATCAGTGATGGTAAGAAAAATCAAATGACAGGCTTAGTTTAGTTCAACTGATAGTTTTGGATTTATCAACTGTGATATCGATCAATTTTGTGATTCCAAATTAATAGTTTTATTGTGCAAGTCGTGAGTTAGATAAAATAATAATAATAAGAACTATGCAGTATAGCTTCATTCAAAATTAAATTATATTTAATAATTATAAATAAATTAAAAAATAGATTTGAAAAGAATTTTGATTTTGATCATTTTTTTTTCTAATAAGAAGTATCTAATCCATTTGGGGGACGAATAAATGGTTACATGATATCTTGAATGAGAAGCAAAAAAAAATATCCTACGGTGTATCGAAAACGGTCCATCAAAAACTTAAACCTTCTCTTTCATTTTTATTCTTTTTGGGGGGTCCAACTTGATTCAAAGACGAACAACTTCGATTATCCTTTTATGTTCTATATTCATCATAATTAATCAAATTAACCAACTTAAATATTAGCCCCAGTTAGCTTTTCAGATTTAAATGGCGCAATAAGTAAAAGATTCCATGCGGCCGGTCGCCCACCTAGTGATATCATCACGTAAATCCCAGCAGAATTTACTGCTCTCTTACGGAACAAAATATAGGGTGCATCTTATTGTTTCAAATTCAGATTTAAATTGATAAAGATTTAATATTAAAAAGAAACATGGTGCTTGAACCTGCATGCAGATCTTTTATTCGTCCATCTTTAATACTTCTTAAATTTGTTGTGAGTGCCGAACAGGGAACGTAGGTTGGCTCTTCTGGTCGTACCCAAACCATAGATTTAAAGGTGAAAATCAAGAAAGAGATAAACTAGGGATTACATGCAATGCCAATGCACTTGATGCTATAGTATATAGTGACGAGTGCACTCTACCAGATGGCTCTGGAACTTCATCCCCAAATAGACATAAGTATACATCTAAGAAAATGTAAGTGAATCTATCAATGTACAATTAGAAATTCCCATGTAGATAAACCAAACATTGCAATAATAATGATGAAGAAGAATCAAACATACTGTATCAATCTAAAGGCTAGCTCCGGCAAAAATTTGAGTTATTAAACAAAAGGCTGTGGAGATACCATTAGACCTTGTCTAGAACAAATGAAACAACAGCTTTTAGCTCCATATAACAAAAGGGGAGAAACTCAAGCAGCAACATCATGCGACATCACGGATGGTAATATTTCTTAATTTTCAGAGAAACGTATTTCTCCACAATATACACAGACCCCAACAAGATGTCTCTCTTTTTAAGTCAAAATCTACCCAGGATTGGTGTCCTCGGCATTGTTGCTCTCCACCATCCTTCATAAACACAAGTTGAGCTAACTCTTATAATAGAACGTAATTTCCCTAGACGATTCAAGGCAACAAAATCATAACAGCATTTCCTAGGCTCCTCTTCACCTCATCCATGGTGCTTCCATCCGCTCTCTAGCATTCTGTCAAAGCAACCAGCCTTCATTTGGAACATTAATGCACTGAAAAGGGTTGCAATATGAAAAACTGTGAGTGACTAAGATTATTACCACGGAATGGAGGTGTTGGGATAATTGAAATTAAGTCTAATAGAGATAATTAAATCATAAAACATAAAGCTGCAAATATGGCAATACCTAGCTAATAGTAGCATCAATCAAACTATCATGATGTCACAGGCAGGAATGTTCAACTGGCATGTAACTAGCCAATGCTTATGTGTATATAAAAACTCTTGACTTGTGAATGGAACCCCTACTCAGGATTTTGAGCTCACAAGATAACCCAGTACCATAGATAATGGGCATAGTTAAATAAGTGCACTTAAGCCTAACAGTGGTGGACTTGGTCCATTTCAGGTTGGACTTGGTTTTGAACCCCAACGTACAAGCAAACATTTGGAACCTCGATGTACAAGCAAACATGCACAATCATATTTAGTGTATAATAGTAACTACAAAGGTATATCCAATGCATATGTGATATATAACACCTCGACTTGTGAGTGGAGCCCCTAGTCAGGATTGAGCTCACAAGATAACCCAATACCATAAGAAATGGGCATAGTTAAAATAAGTGAACCTAACATCTAACGGTGGTGGACTTGGTCCATTTCCAATTGGACTTGGTTTCGAACCTAATTGTACAGGCAAACATGCATAATCATATTTAAAGTATAAAGATAACTCCGAAAGTATATACAAAAAAATTCATTGTATTATTAAATACTTTCTTCTAATAAGCATTCATAACTTCAAATTCAGCCCTTCACCAATCACCAACCTCACTAGAAAACAGTAAGAGGCCCCATCCTAAATATTTATCAGTATATTTATGACAACTGTATCTACACAAAAGCTTATGCATTATAAACGAATATCAACTGCTGAACTGGAAAGAGGAATAGGGTCCAAGGGGCGAGACCAAGGATAAATATTGCGAACATATGCAAATGATAATGACTCAAACTAGCACTTGGTGTAACCTCGGTACCCAATAATTCTTGTCAATTGACCAGAAAAAGGGTACCTGATCAATTAAATCGAGCATGTAGATAACTAGCTCCCAAATGTGATAGCGATAATGCCAAATTTTGGAACCTTGTTACGTGAGGTTACTCTCTTTTTTTTTCCCAAAAAAACTTATGTAAGGTTACTTGAAACCTTGTCTTGTCTAGAATGCATGAACATGCACAACACTAGCACATCCCCTTATGTTTACCAATAACTACCATCAGAACCAGATGAAACAATGATATGAAGGATGCAATGGATAATCACGGGTGAAATGCAAGACTACCTCCACAAACATGAAATGGGTCCAGAAACAGCACAATCATAAAGATGAGATGACAAATACCAGAAACATTCAGCCCATAGTAAACAGTGACTTCTCCACAAAGAACCCTGCTTTTATGTTCCGTTGCTTATAAAAACATTAACAACTAATGAAGAATGATAACCAAGAGGATCTCAATGAAGCTGACACAATTAATGACAGAATGTCCTGCCAATATGACACGAATGAAAATGCATTACATGACTATATGCACAGCAATGCTCCACCAAAATCATGCCAAACCAAAAAAATATTTCAACACCATTTTGAGTTGGAAGGCAACATGAAACTCCTTCCAATCTACATTCTATCCACAAACAGTGTACATGTGGGATCCAAATCAACAACAACAACAACAACCACAACAATGTTAACACCAGTGAGTATGCTGACACTGGGTTCCCTTTGCTACAACTGGCAAATAATCAAAGAGTTTGGTGTGAACTCACAAACTTACAGGATACCAAAACCAGATAGAGAAGACCATGATTCTAAAAGATCAGAATTTGCGGGGATTGAGTTTTCTCTTATATTTAGCCATTGAGTAGCAAATATCTAAGAGAGAAAAAATCCCTTCAATTAAGCACACATTTGACTAAATGTTATGCAAATCCAATGCAAACTCTCAAAACAAAATGTCAGAATTACTTCCAAGCACGAAACACTGACAGAGGCACTGCAAGTTGAAATCAACACTTTATGATGCACAACCCAAGCTCCAGTCATCTATATTCTATCAGCATGCACACACACCCACATGCACATACACACCGAGAAAGCAAAAAACAACAGACAAGGAGATAGACTTTCTGCTGTTCTTGCAAAACCTACAATACTGAGGACTTAAGATGTGCAGCAGATATAATTCAAGGTTTCTTTAGTTATGAAAGCAGCCAGCAGCAGCCATGATACCCCAAAGAAGGATCATAAAGACTCCAGGTTAAAATGTTGTATAAGGCAATTAACAGTATCATTGCAATAAGGAAGTATCTAAAAGTTAACACCTGTTCAAGAACGTCATTCTCTATGGCTGGTTAAAAGCCATAAATAATATAAAAAGCAAGGGCACTTGGTCACGATACAGTTAAATATTTTAACAAATAAAATTTAGAAAAATATTAATTAATACTAACTATGCATATATAAATAATGCATATGGTAATACTTAGAGATATTAGTTTTCATGACTACCAATGTGCAAACATCTGTAAACTAGGAAATGACATGAAGTATCAAGCATAATATGGAGGGATGGATGTTGCTGCTGCATCACAAAGAATAAAATGACAAAGAAGACAGATTAAGATGAATAACAAGGGGTCACTTTTGAATTTCTG